>PVIC010014579.1:0-36364 GCA_004025085.1 Thryonomys swinderianus | reverse complement strand
ATTCCCATACTATGTAGACAAATAGAAAAATTACTATATATTTTTCAAAACCAGAAAGAATAAGATTTTTTATGAAAGTGGCATAGGCATCCTCATATTTCCCTTGGGCTTTTTCAAAATTTTTAAATTTTCCATATTTTTCCCCAGTACTGCTTTTATGGCCCTTAAGAGCCATTTGAACAAGAAATTCTGAATATACTTAGACCCAAATTTTAAACTCTAAGTATAGTCCTTTATCATTTAGCTAAATAGAACTATAAATGAAGCCATCAGAATACAAATTACTTAATCAAACAAGTCTTTCAGTATTATTACAAAATCAAAGATTAAGTCTATGTAAATGAATATTAAATACCCTGTCATACCCAACAGTACCTAATGAAAATAATCATACTCAGTAGTACATAATGAAAATATTCATGAGAATTTCAATCATTTGATACTGTGCTTCAAATTAGCTCAAGAAATTGACATAAAACATAAATTCCCTGACCTTTTTCAACAGAAAATTCTAATTAAACTTCACACTTTTTGAGCATGTAAGAAACTGGCTACTGGGCATATAAACATGACTAGCATTGCAGGAGCTCACACTCAAGAGAGCAAAGTCTGGAAACACATCAGCATGTACTTTTTAACATCTGAGAAGACTTACAGAAGTTTAGAATTGGAAGGAAATTTCTGAAATTGGAAGGAAAGTCCTGAAATTTCACATGGAAAAATTAAGCTGACAAATTTAAAGTAGTATGCATATGGCCACACAGCAACACACCACACAGATGCTTGTGTTGTCCTCGTAGGTGATAGACACATCACACTTCTTAAAGGTCCATTGATTCTAACCAGATTTGTAGAAGGCTTAATGATCAAAAACTGTTTGGAATCAAACAGTATATATTAGCATAATAATGTTCTCTTTTGCAATACCAGAAAGCAGGTACCCTCAAATCTCATGATTTCATACATCAGAACTTTATTTTTCAGTCCTAAGACCTGTGCCACGTGTTCTTAGTTGGCATATGACATTTGTCAGAATCATTTGGGGACCTAGACTCAGTCCTTCTTACACTTCCCAGTGCACATTGTGGACATCATTATTTTCTCCATTCAATTAGAAGAAGGGAAAAAAAATAAGGAAACATGTAAGTGGTGTATTATAGGCCAGCTCAATGCTTTCATTCGTTCCATTCACTAGATCTTGGTCACATGACATTTCTCACCACAAGGGAGGATGAGGAATTCAGTCTAATGTTCCAGTAAGTACAAAGTACACAGATTTTTGGCTATGAGCCTATATGACAAGGAGCTATACAAACGCATGCTAATACTATGGGAGTATGAGAGTTCAGGAGGTACTTGTTTTTATAATGAAGTGATCTTTTTCATTTAAACGTGTCTATTTTAATCATCTGGCCCTTCTCTGGGCAATAACCACTTGGTGACCTATTTTTCTCACCTTTAGAAAAGGACTAGAAATAGTAACCAAGTCACTTCTGGAATTTGCATGATGTCATGAAAAACATGGACTTTGGAGCTTGCGTTCAAAGCCATCATTAGCTACTTACTAACATAGCGACTTTGAGCAAGATATGTGAGCTCTCGGCATCTAAATTTCCTGACTGTAAAGTGAGGACAGAAAGCATCCTAGGCATGTGGTAAGGACATTTACTGATTGCCTTGAACATAGCAAGTCGTAGAGTTCACTTTCAGCAAAGAGCAGAAATTAGACAAAAGGCAGAGCCTGGTCACTGAGGCACACACCATTATCACCAGCAGATGCTCAGTGAATGTGAGTCCTTCTTCCCCTGAATGTGAATAGCAAAATTGTCGTTGTTGCCTTATCGTTGCTGGGATGAAATACTTGTCAGGCATAGAAAAGATTTACCTTGACTCAAGTTTTCAGTCCATGGTCATCCAGTTCAAGGCTAGAAGAGTCTACTGGAGAAAAGTCGCTCGTGTTCTGCAAGCCAGGAAGCAGGGAGAAAAGGGGGAGTGCAGGGAGGGAGATACACATTTCCAGGTCACACTCATCTCTCTCTGCCAACCAGGCCCCACGCCCCAAGGGCACACTCAGACATTGAGCTCAATAGGGGGTGAATCTGTCATTAAGGACAGCACCTCCATGATCTAACCAACTTCCAGCCCCCACAACAAGAATGTTTTGGAGAAGAGTCCAGAGCCAGATCTAAAGAGCTACTTCTTTTCTTCTTTTCAAACCTCTGTAGCAAGACTATGAAAGTAGATTCCTACAAACTCTTCCTACAGTGAACTGGTGAATAACAATGAACCTGTAAGATACATAAGTCAAGTGAGAAATACATTAGTTGTTCTTGTTTGAAATTGGATGTTTCACTTGCATAGGTTTAAAACATAATTTGAGCTGCAAACAAATACTTGTTCAGTCTCAGAGAAAGATCAAAGTAGAGAGCCCTCTTCAAGGCTGGTGCCCGTACATTGCTAATCCTGCTCTACACGCCACAGGAGGCGGCTGTCAGAGGCCGTGAGTGGCTTGCTGAGAGCGGCAGGGGCCCCTTCTGCTTCCTGATGGGTCAGAAGGTACATACAAGGCTCTCGGGAGAAAAAAGAATCAATGTGGCTCCATCTGTCTTCCGTCTGAGGCCCCTCCAGAAGGCCTCCCCTCCTACCCTCCCCAGCTCCTTCTTGTCCCTTAGGTCTTGTTTTATTATTTCCTGTGATTTCCAAACAGAAAAGAGGACTTTCATACTTGTTCTGTGTGATCATCTTCCTACGTTTCTCTCTTTCTCCATGCTTCCCAAGAAACTCTATCCTCTCTGTCCTCCTTTATCTTTTTATTTTAAATCCAGAGCAGAATTGGCAGGGAGCAAATAATGAGAATACTGTGTCACAAAACCAGGAAAGTGTATATCTTCTTGACTCTGGTTCGCCCTACAGTAGCCAAGTTTTATGTTCAAAACCCTTTGATGCAAAAGAGGCACTAAGAGCCCAGGCCTGAAGTCAAGTCCACAAAGGGTCCACAGGGACTCCAACTCTCCAGCCATGACCTTCGGTGACTGGCTTTCCCTTAATACTCAGTTTGTTCATCTGCGGAATGGAACTGTTATTTGTCTCTGTATTGCTGTGAGCATCCAAAGAAATAATGGAATGTGCTTAGCACGAGTCTAGAACAGTGTGAGCCTCAAATAATGCATGATAGAGGCCATTATCGTAATCTACCACCACAAGTTCTGCAGGCCACACGCATCTCTCCTGCCAGGAAAGTTAAGAGAAAAATGCAGCTGTCTTGTATCTTGCTTCAAACACAGCGGAGGATAAATTGACTACCCAGTTGCCATCAGCTTTCCTGAACAACCCACTTCACAGCCCAGAAAGAAACTGTCACAGATCCGCTTCAGAAATGGATCTTCAGTTCTGCTGTCCAGGCCAAAACCTTGAGAATTATGTGTTAATTTTAAAATATCCATTTTGGGAAGACACCACTGAAAGTCAAAGACTAAACTCTCTGGGAGCCTTTACTGCTGGCCTTTCTCCACAGTTATCTGATTTTATTGTTTCTTCCTTTCCAAGCAAGGATTTTCTAAAGTTCCTTTTGTGTGTGGTCCTTGTCCAGTGTCTTCTCTTAGGAAAATTTGAGAAATACTGACCAGTTCTAAGATTGGCTAATCTGTTTTCAGACTTGTATCCATTATAGGTTTTCTCTCCTTTCCAAGTAACTCAGTGCTGAGCATATTTAACAGTGCCCTGGGTAAGATTCCACATTTCCAAGATTATGAGTGTTCTTTGCTTCCTGACTCTGTCAAGCCCAAACCTTTCACCAGAATTTTCCATGCATCTCAAATCAGTTAAATAAAGGCCTTTGATCTCACATGCTCTGGCCAAAAGGACAAAATTTAAACTGGCTAAAGCACATTCCTGGGCCTGAGACAGCTTCACTCAGTCCACTGATAATTTCAACAGACACACTTCCTAATCAGTCTGACTGTCTCTCTCCCTCTTGTCACCTAAAAGCATCCACTTGCCACACTTAGAGCATCTCATGACTGTCCTCTGGTCCCACTGCTCACAGTATGACACACTCCCGGGGCTGTGCTCCCCCATAGAATGCTGTTGTTTACCACTTCCCAGGAACACACCGGCTTAGAAAGTAGCGTTGTTCGAGGAATCACCTGGACATTTCATCCCAACATGACTTGATCCTAAATTATTAACTGCTAAGAACAAATTAGAAATATAGAAGACAAGGATTGCTGGTTCTGGAAATAAGGAACTGGCTTCGTCTGGGTAAGGGCTATCTGGCTTCACCCAGTTTCCCCCCGTCCTGTGCTCACCTCTCCCTGCATTACATGGGAGGCTGCTGGTGGGACAGCATCTTGGTAGTTGGCACACTTGGTTTTCCTTATAACTGTCCAAGTAGCCTTGATCAAACCATGCCACCTTCTTGGACCTCAGATTCCTTTTCCATAAGTGAAGTGGTTGAACTGGTGTGGCCCAAGGGTCCCTTTGAGCCCACACTACCTTCTGAATTATGCAACTCAGAGGTCACTGGACCAGGATGAACTGAGCTACTTAATTTGCCTCTGAAACCAACAGAGATTATTTCTGCACATGAATCTGCCATTCATATCCCTAGCTGATGTTCAAAAGAACAAAGTCTGAAGGACAAGGCGAAATGGTTCATAAAGTTGCCCTGGTAGTAGTTGGCCAACATAGGGTCCCTTTGTTTTGTGTCATCATAAACTGACACAAAGAAGAATAAAACCTTCCATTTTTAAACCTTAAAATGAGAAGAAATTACTCTGCTCAGGCAAAATTAGTTTGCTCAAGCTTCGTCCACTTCACTGGCTTTACATAAGAGACAACTCAGCATCTTACTCAAAAATAAGTCCACAGGGCCGGAGGGTTAGCTCAGTGGTTCCAGCGCCTGCCTCACAAGCGCAAGGACCTGAGTTCGATCCCCGGTTACCACATATAATGCTGGGCCTGGTGGCTCACGCCTGTAATCCCAGCACTCGGGAGGCAGAGACAGGAGGATTGCTGAGTTCGCGGCGGCTTGCCTGGGCACCATAGTGAGCTAAGAGCCATCCTGAACTACAAAGCAAGACCCTGTCTCCAAAAAGAAAAAAAGAAAAAAAAAAAAAGTCCACAGCCACACAGAAAGAAAACAGCCTTGAACTGAATTTACAGTGACAAGACATTTCAGACATCTGACAAACAGGCCCCATCAAAACCTACAAGTCAATATTACCAGTGAAGGGAAATAAAATAAGGTTTGTTGAGGGCACAAAGTGTCTTATGGTGTTTCTTTCCTTGCTGGAAAGCAACTGTGATCAACACCAAGTGCACAGCATGGCTCACAAGCAAAAAGGATTCGTGATCATAGTCCATGAGCATGTCATAGATGTCTTAGATATATTATAACTTCTATGGCTCTACAAAATGAGCAGTGCTTTATAAATTCCACCATCTTTCCCATGTACCAAAAATAGATGTTATTATGGTGTTATTATGGCACCGTAGCTGAAAATTCCATTGATCGTAGCAGACTTTAGATTATATTAGTAAGTCACTTAGATACAAGTGTTTCCACTAGCACTGACTCTATCAGTCATTCATACTCCTGTGCATATTAATTCAATCAGACTTTTCCTCCAGAAATGACTCACACTGATTGGTGGGGAGAAAATGATAGCAAGATAAACAAGAAACTCCAATACCAGGCAGCGTGGGGCCAGAGAAAGAGCACTTTGAATCAGAACTGTGCGAACCCACAAACCTCACAGTTTTCCTTATGGCAGGTTTTCTCAGATTTCCTGATTTGTACCCCCTAGTACCAGTAGCACACAGACACCCTCAAAGTTAGGACAACTGAAAGTGTCTCCAAACATCGTCCATTGTCCCCAAGGAGGTGCAAAAATACTGCGTGAGGAACTTCATCCTGGGGACAGACAGGGCACAGTACATAGTAATTGAAGTCTCTGAATTTTTTTTTGTCACCCTGCATATAAATATATTAAGGTGATATACAGTGCCACCAATTACAGTGGACCCTCAACTTACAAACTGGAGTAGTTCCAGAGAGTGGGGTGTAACTCAAGTTGTTTCTACATCAGTATAGCTGAGATCTGGATGTTTACTTGAGCACTCACTGTAGATAACAGGAGGCAGATGAATCTTCCATTAACCTCATGAACCCAAGTTGTTCGTATGTCAAGCCGGTCGTAACTTGAGGGTCCACTGTAATCCTCTCCTGGAGGTAATCTGCAGGAATGAGATTTTTCTTCCAGAGGGGCTTCTGCGCTTCAGCAACCCTCACCCCCTATTTTCTCACGAGAATGTATTGCTAGAACCAAGGCAGTGTAGATGGGCCTTCCAGAAAGCACACTGCGCTCTGTGCTCTGTGTCGTAAGCGTGGCTCAGTCTGCTACACCTTCAACCTAATTTACCACGTCACCCTAAATAAACGTAGCCCTGAAAGCACAGGAGGGAAACGGTGAGGTTGGAGAACACATGGACTATGCCACTTCAGCAGAAGCTGTCATCTGCAGACACATACTGCAACAAACAAGATAATTACCAGCAGCACAGTATTTTTTCACCCTTCCTTTGGTTACTATTTAATTGGTCAGAAAAATCTCAGCCCAGAATTACGTAAAGCTGGAAATGTGTGTATTTGAAGCTGACTGTTTTTTCATCGTGCCTTTGAGATGTGTCACCATCGATGTTCTCGTCATGGTCTATCAATGTGAGACAAGCCTTTCAGTCTGGACACAGATTAGTACATATTTAAAGAAATCGGCCCTGTGACTGCATTTGGGGAAGGGGGAGGGAGCGCTTTTTCTTTCCTGCGTGGGTGTTTCCTAAGAAACAGAGGAAGCTCTTTCAAAGCAGTGTTCCAGCTGAGAGAGCGCTCATCTCAGTTACAGGAAGTTCTCATTTGCCATCAGGGCTCTGGCCCAATTTAAGGTGGATTGTGGGCACAGGTATCGAGTGGGGACTCTGGCAAAGGCGTCACCCTCTGGGTTGGTGTCTCCAGCGCAGAATGTAGCTGAGGGGTCAGGGGAGCGGCTCCCCTCACTCTCACTCGGTAACTTTGGGCGGCACCTTCAGCTGTCTTAGGCAAGGTTTACCCGTCAGCAAAATGGGTATGTGACAGCACCTCCCTCAAAGCATTGTAGAGAGCTGGTGAAACAGCGTGTGCCCTGTCCGGCACATAGCAGGCCCTCCTAAGGGTCAGCTGTCAGTGCCCTACGCACAAAAAGAAATTATCCTCTTGTCACTTTTAAATGATTTGCTGACATTTTAACCTTCTAAAGGGGCAGCTAATAAACAAATCAGTATTCCAGTCTCTTGACTATTTTCGGTTTTTGCATTTCTTTGGTCTTCTTCCAAAGGCTTGGCCATTTGAAGGCAGAGCCCACCATAAACACTAATGTTTTCAGAGCTCAGCAGCAGCCACTTTAGGGCATAGAATCCTTCCATACATCACTGTCTCTTGTTTAGTAAATTTACTGGAAGAAGGTAAAAGTTCGACCTAGAAAAACAGCTGTTTTTGAGGTACAGGATGAGGATGTCAGAATTTGAAATTTTAGATGGAGCAATAAATCCTTGTTGTATATCAGAAAACACATGCTTTCGACTGAAAGAGCATGAGACTGATGCCCTCAAGACCCATTCCAGCTCTTCCCCTGTCTGGGTGATTTTGAGCGAGCATGCGACCTGTTATTGCAAACTCTGCCTGCATAGGTCAGCATGGGAAGTTCAGTTCTTTTGCATGTAGTGATCGTCAAAGTCTCTGGGTGTGGTCTCCCCAGGTATAGGGTGGTCAGCTACAGGAGTTTGGGCATGGATCTCAACTGCCATTTGTTCAATGTGTGACCTTAGGACAGTTGTTTAACCTCTCTGTGCCTTGGCATTCTTACGTTAAAAAATAAGGATAATATTACTGCCTCATAGAGTTATTCTGAAGGTAAACCAAAGTGATCAGAATAAGAACCCAACATGTAGTGAACTCACATAAAATGTTAGCTTACCTTTACAGTTTTGTTGGAAGGAAAACCTACCCCCCCAAAAAACATGAAATTACACAAATCTTGATGTTTGGATTTTTCCATTTCATGAACCAAATTTAGCAGTTAACCTTACAGAAAATGAAAACGTTATTTCTGGTATTTGTTTTCCCTAACTTATAATTTATCAAATACTGTTTCCTATTCCTTGCTGAAAAAGAAAAGCATAGATCTTATCTCTATACATACAAAATCCCATCAAAAATTTAAATTGGGCCCAGCACTCGGGAGAGACAGGAGGATTGCTGAGTTCACGGCAGCTTGCCTGGGCTACATAGTGAGCTCAGGGCCAGCCTGAACTACAAAGCCAGACCCTGTCTCAAAAAAAAAAATAATAATAATTTAAATTGGGTAGACACAGGCGTAACAGCCTCTGCCTCCTCTGGGCCCCCGAGACAAGCGTGTGGGCATCGCCACTTACTCTGACATGCAGCTTCCAATTCACGGTGCGCCTCTCCAGGCTCTCAGATGATGCTAGGAGCCACAGGCCTTAGCTGCTTAGAGGCCGTGAGGATTGGAGGGGCCGAGGACCCACGGGACCTGGTTGGGCCAGTTGTGTTGGAGAAGGGCGGGCAGGCCTGCAAGGACTTCTGCGCTGGCCCCTCCCCAGCCCCAGGTCCACCAATTCTATTTTAACTAATTGGAACTGTTAAGGAAAAGCAATACACAAAGGCATGAAAAAGACTATAGAAATCCTACCTATTTCTCCCTACTTTCCTATACCATAAAAATAGAACAGCCAGGTCCAGGAAGTTTGAAACATCTGCGGTGCCAGATCTTTATGTACAAGAGAGGCAGGTAGAAAACACGTCAGTTCTGCCCCTCTTCTTCTGTTACTGGGATGAGGCATGTGAGTTACAGACACAAACCAGAGCCTCCTCGGGAAACAATAAATCCTCGTGGGTAACCATGTCACTCACAAGGGTCCAGTTAGTAAATGGTGCTTTTCATGCCTTTCACGGTGGTTTGAGGGCTTCCAGGCTTCCCCAAAGGCTCAGTTCCCAGGAAGTCCTCACAGAAGCCTCACTTGTGGTCAAAACTAGCACAGCAGATTCCGTAGTGTGGCACTCGGCCCTTTTCGAGAGGAAAAACGAGTTTTCCAGATGCAAAATGTCTACACTGAGGGAAATGTCTGTGCTGATCTTCATCCTACTTAATTTATTTTGAAAGAAGAAAACAAAAACTCAGATATTCAGATTCTACATAAACCCAGAGGAAGAACAACTTGGCGATGTATTTTGGTATTAAAGGATATATTTTTGTTCATTTTGTTAATCTCCAAGTATAATTTATTGAAAGGATATATGTGTTTTCATACCAAATAATGAGACTGCTTTTTTTTTGCGTGATGTATAAAATTGGTCTGATTACTTGAGAGTCGTACTTTGCCTTATATTTGAGAAATTGTAATTTTCAAAGTTTGCTCTTTATCCATAAATTATACTTTAGCTCTGGTTTCCAACATTGGAAAAGATTCACATACATGTCCTACTTTGGAAGGGGCACTTCATGTTTGGAAACATAAAACTGACCCAGTCTTATATATTACCTTATGTTTTTTCAAAACTGTGGGTACAAACTGACAACAACAGTAAATATTGTGCTCTGAACTTCATACAGGAGAAATCTAATCTGGGCAGTAAACATCTGTTCCCTTTTATGTGCATTTGTGGCTCTTTAATATGAATGTTTCTGCAACAGCTGTAGCTCTTCTAATCCCCTAAATGGAGTCTCTTTGGCCTTTAAAGTAATTACCTCTAAGTTTGAGTAATCTAACCTGAGGATTCTCTGATTAAATCCAGTATGAATGATGGAAAAGTAAACAACCATTCCTACGGGAGGATTCCACTGTGTCCTCCAGAAAATACTTTCTCTGCCTTTGGGACTCTGCTCAGTGCTTCAGCCGTCACTTATTCTTTATTTGGTTGAGTAATTTTAAGAAGCTGCCCATGAATCTAGTCACTGTCATGTTTTTTCATGCTAATAAGTAGAATTTCCACCATCTTTGAACACATGTCATATTGTTTTGTTTCGATTAACTTTCTTTCGGGCTACATGCGAATAGATTAATATGCATCCCATATAAACTTTCTAAACATACATTGTTAAATGGTTCTCACTTTTTATAAAGAGATTATCTTTGTAGTTTCTGGTTTCAGACTAATTATTGAGGCTTCTGTATCTGTGATGATCATTTTTCATTTGGATGCTGACTGCCTAATGGGATATACATGAAACCCAGAGAAGTAGGAGCATCCAGATAAGGAAAAGATTTGTCTCTTCGCAGGTCCCAAATCTCACCCACTTAATGGACTGAGAACCCCTGCCAATGAAATAAGAGAAACTCCTGTGAGAGCAAACTTAAATTCGCCTGCACAGAGGAGCAGAAAAGTCCAGTCTCAACAAGAGGGAAAATTAACAGGCAGGCACTCAGTTAAAGAAAAACAAAACCATACAGCAACGGAGAGCAGCCTACCTGAACAAAGAGGCTAGTTTTGCAAGTCTTTGCTTATAGGAAGATACTCAACAACTGGGAAACACTGAACCTTCATAGATGAAGTCTCATGAGCAAAACAGCACAGGGATTAAGATATGCACCCTGATCAAGATGTTTGAGCACATTACTGCCTCTCAGCCTTTGTTTCATTCATTTAATCAATGAGAATATAAGTAGAAGTTCATTGTTCATCAGTAAACCCTTGTCGTGTTTCTTTAGAGGCCTCTGCTCTATACTGTGAAGTAGCTTTGACACTTGCCACTTGGAAAGCAGCCAAAATAAAGGAAGAGAAGTTCAGAGAAAATTATACGAGGACTAAAGGCAGATGATGAGAGAGCTACTTAACTAAGCAAAAAGAAAGACTTTTTCACCAATTCCTGTTTTCCTCAGGGCCACAGAGGTGAGGAAGGGAGAGAGAGTTGCCAGGTGGAACTTGATTCTACTCAAGATAACGATGTAAAAAATAATGTCCCAGGCTTCATGTTAGACATAAGCACATAAAATCAAACAAACCAAGGTCTCAGCTATTCAAGAGCACAAAATCTAAATGAGTGAATAAATAATTATGGTAATCTAAATAAAAACATAGGAATCAATTAATACACACATGTGGCACCACACATACTCAATTATTTCCTCATCGGTTGAAATGATAGAAATGTGCTTCTATGTATCATCATGGATGTAAAGTATCTACAGTGCTAGCTGGCACATGGTAGGTACTATAACAGTAATTTTTATTTATGGTACCTAGTCTAGTAGCCTGGCAGATAAACTTTAGCTGCCGTAAACATTAGTATTATTAAGTACTTTTATACTGTAATAAATAAGATTTCCTTTCTCATTCTCCCTACTGCCAATTCCTTTCAAAGGCACAGTCTTAGAAGGGCTCCTCCCCAGCTGTCACCCGAGCCCTCTTGTGACTACATGGCCAGAACAATCCACTCCATTTTGCAGATTTAAATTACGAAGAATACCAAGGTAGTCAAATCTCAAGTGAGTGGTGTGTGAGTGGTGAACAGTAGTGTCGTGCTATCAGAAGGGTCTGATCACAGTCTTCATACTGAGAATATTATTATGTCCCAATAACATCTCAGATACAGCAAATAATGAGAACGAATCATTGTTTTCAAAGTGAGGAAGCTCATCACAGACTGGAACAACAAGGGAAGGCTGTGTAGGGAGGACTGAAACTGAGCTAGGTGGGTTCAGGGTGTTGGTGAAATGGAGAGAGAGGGAGCATTTGCACAGATCCTATGAGTTCCTTCCCACCAACTGAGAACTGTGGGTGGGACCTGTATAACTGTTAGTAGCAAAAAAAAAAGGAAGGAGATACATTGAACAGTGACTGTACTTTGGCTCAGTGCTAGATCTTGCATACATGTTGGCTTGTATAATTTCCTACCAAGAGGTGAGCTATTTTTATCCTATTTCTTCCTCTGCAGGATGATGTGGCCTTTCTATCACAAACTGTGAAAATGGTAATCATGAAACCTGCTTTAAAAACAATCACTAAATTCACTCTTCTCCATCTTGTGCAAATATTTTAAATTTACAGGCCTTATGACATCAACTATGGTGGTGTTCCCTCGCACAGACCTCTATAAATGGAAATAAGTGGCCACCCAGGCCTTGAGTTTTCGAGCCCCTGCTAAAGATTCTCAGGCCAGACAGAGCCACTTTGGGCAGATCCAGAGGCATCAGGAAGCACGAGGCAGCTGACAGCCAACCCATTCCAGATGTTAGTAAACCGACAGAACCATCAGTGTTACAGAGGTCCTGAAAAGAGGCATCGAGACTCCAGTAATTACTCTGGAGCTTTGTGATTCTCTTTGCTAGACATGTCCAGGCAGAAAACCATGAGCTAAACCTGTGGTTTGGGTAGAGTGACCGTGAGATACAAATCCTAAAGTCAAAAGGCTGGTTAACTCTGCCCAGGGACAAAGAAGGATGGCCAGGGATTTAGCTCAGTGGTTCCAGCATCTGCCTGGCAAGTGTAAGGTCCCAAGTTTAATCCTAGTAACCACAAACCACAATGAAATGTGTGGTTACTTACATCCACCAGCAATTGGTACCACGCACCACAGTGCTGGGAGGCAGAGGCAGGAGGATTGCTATACGTTCAAGGCTTGCCTGGGCTACATAGTGAGTTCAGGTCCAGCCTGCACTACAAAGCAAGACCCTGTATCAAAAAGAGGGAGAAGGAGAGGGAGGGGGAGGAGGAGAAGGATGGAAATACCTAGATCCCCTTCTATGTGCTATGTCCTCAGACATGTCTGAGGCTGCATAGTAGCATCTACTTGTGACCTTTTGGTGTAAAACTCTGCTACTAGCAAGCTTTGGCTGGCTGTATCTTGTATGGTGCGTAATATGGTTCAATGAACAAAATTTCCTGGGTAAATTAAAGATTATATGTGCCCTTCTCAGCTGTAGGGGTATTCAGACCTGTCCTTATTACGCTTGGCTGTTTCCAAATAATACTTATTGAGATGCTGTCACGTTAAGACCTTGTGCTGAGAATTGTGGAGATAAAGACAGGAAAGCTGTTGAGAGTCTGAGGGGAAATCTGCCAAGTGTCATGATACTGTCATTGTCATAATGCAGGAAGACATGGTTAATTCTACTTTGCAGAAGAGACATAAAAAAATACTAGGCTGGTTCAGGCTGATTCAGATCCAAAGGGGTAGAGAATTTGCCCCAAATTACAGCTAATATATGGCAAAGTCAGAACCTTTAGTAGCAAAGCCCATGATCTTTCATTCCCACCAGCAGTTTAAAGATGATAAACTATTGGTGGTAGAAAAATTTGCCTTGAGTTTCCATAATGATGAGTCCTCTTTGAAACAGACCAGTGACTTTTGGTTAAGAAAATAGTAGACTGTGCCTAGGAAATAGTTTTCTCTTTGCAAAGTTAACTGGATTATTGTGGGCCAGTAAATATGCACTGTGTGAAAACAACAGAAATACTACGTTTCTTTTTCTTTTAGCCACCAAGCAAATCAAGCCTGTGTGATGACGGTCAGGCCCCTCTTAAAGCAAAGAGCCACTTCACCAAAATGTCTCTCCCACTGCTTTTCACGGCAGCTAGCTATCCCATGTCACTCTTTCCACTGCATCACAACATTTTGCAGATATTCTCTGTAAAACTGAACTTATGCATGGAGATATATCTCATCTCAGGGTCAGCCATTAGCAGAGTGGTATGAAGTCAGTTACCAAGGTCATATCTTATAGGGATGCTTTTGAAAAAGTATGTTTATGGGAGACTTGAGTTTGGTCAATGAGGCAAATCAAAGAGGTAATTCAGGTACAGAAATTAATTGAAATATGCCAAACACTGTTCCAGAACCTTTTTATACATTCAGTTATTTAAAAAATCCAAACAGTAGAAGTAAATGATTCTTTTACAGAAAACTTAAATCTCCAAACTTCTAGAAGAATCTTTTCTCTCTAGTGAATCTCTTAGAGGGATATCAAGAAATAAAAAGAATGAACCAATCCTTCAAAAGTCTTATAGACTAGAACAAATTTTATCAGTTCTGACTAGAAGAAATTTGAACTATGGGAGATCAGGTTTTAGAGTCAGAAGACCTGAATTTGAGCCTTGGTTTATAGTTCATAGCATGTCACTTTCTGACTTTAGCCCCCCCTTATGTAAAATGGGAATCAGAACTTTGTCCAGGTCCTCCTTCCCATGTAAGTGTGCCGAGCCCTGGACCATGCCATGCCCAGACAGTGCTGGTGCCTGTTCTTTGCTGTTTCCATTTCCAGTGAGGACGGATAAGGAAGGACCGGTTGGTAACTGGTGTCGTGGAGGGAACGTACAGTTGGAGGATTTATAGGAAACGATCGAGGTGCCAGCCAGGTGAGTTTCTGATGCCTCATTGCTGGTGAGCTGGCAAAGACTCGGGGGCTTCCCGTGTTGGCAGCTCCTGTGGCTGGAGAGCGGAGAGCAAGGGGCGGAGCCTCGGAGGAGCCAGCTTGATAAAATTCGAACCGGCTTGGCGAGGAGTGGGGTTGTGCCAGGAGCGTCAGGGCTGAGGAAGACCTGGGGACTGTGTTCCAGTATGGATGAGATGGCATCAGAGGCTTTTTTTTAATTGAATTCTTTATTGGTACAATTTATATACATCTCACAATCACATATAACAATGGGGAATCTGTACTAGTATATGACACAAGTTAATTCTCATTTTTACCCATATCCCTACCCACCCACCCACATCTCCCCACCCCCTATATACATGCTTTTTTAATTTTCCTTCAGAATCATATTTATTCCTTCCCCTCATTACATTCCCACACCAAATTTCCTATGGAAATTTCCCATTCTACAAAAACTGTCATACTTTCTAGAGCTCATTTGCATCTACAGGTGCTCATATTAAAGAGAAGATCCGGTATTTGCCTACCTGTGATCTATTTATTTCACTTATTAATGTACCCTCCAGGTGTCTCCATTTGCACATAAATGAATCGATCTTGTCATTCTTTGTGGCAGAATAATACTCTATTTTATTAAAAAAAAAAAACATATCTTCTTTATCCAGTCTCCAGTTGATGGGCATTTGTGTTGTTTCCAAGATTGAGCTATCACAAACTGAGCTGCTATGAACAAGGGTGTACATCTGTCTTTCCAGTGTGGTCTTTTCTTCTGGGTATATTCCTAGCAGGGCAATAGCAGGGTCAAATGGTGGGATTGCACAAGTCTGCAATCCCACCAACAGTGGAGAAGGGTTCCTTTTTCCCCACAGCCATGCCAGCATTTATTGTTGGTTGATTTTGTAATCACGGCCATTCTTTGTGGAGTGAGAAGAAATCTGTGTTGTTTTCATTTGCATCTCTGAAATGACCAGTGATTTTGAACATCTCTTCATATGCTTCTTGGCTGCTTTGCAACCACGACATGACAGGGGGTATTACAATCCCCAATTTAAAACTCTACTATAAAGCCACTGTGATAAAAACTGCATGGTACTGGCAAAGTAACAGACCTGAGGACCAGTGGAATAGATTAGAAGATCCAGAGACAACCCTGGATACACTAAGCCACCTTATCTTTGACAAAGGAGCCCAACATCCCTAATGGAGGAAAGACAGCCTCTTTAACAAATGGTGCTGGAAAAACTGGGCTTTAATCTGCCAAAAGCTAAAGCTAGACCTATCTCTTTCACCATGCACAGAACTAAATTCACAATGGATACGAGATTTAAACATTAAAACAGAAACAATAAGCCTGCTGGAAAACAAGTTAGGTAAAATTCTTGGAGACATTGGCTTAGGCAGAGACTTTATGAATAAAACCTCTATAGCGCAAGAACTAGCAGAAAGAATCAACAAGTGGGATCTCATCCTACTGAAAAGCTTCTGCACAGCAAAAGAAGTCACTGGCACTGCTAGAAGACAACCAACAACATGGGAAAAAATCTTTACTAGCTGTTTATCAGACAAAGGGCTATTATCTACAATATATAAAGAACTTAAACAGATCAGCCTCCCCAAGTTTAAAGACCCAATTCAAAAATGGACAGACACTGAAATGAACAGACACTTCTCAGAGGTATCAGAGGCTTTTAAGTAGCCCTTAATACACTCTGATGTGCACTTTTAAAAACTGACTATATCTGTTTTGTGGACATTGGATGGTAGGAAGCTGCAAAGGCAAACAAGGAGAGCTGTGAGGAATGTAAATGAGTTCTTAGTGAATGAGGCAGTAAGTATAGTTTCTAAAGCCCTTCCAAAGTACTAATCAAATAATAATTATAAATAGGTCAATTGCTGCTCATCAAATAAGGATGAGAATGAAAACATATCCATTAAAAAGGTAAAAACAGATGAAATGACAATCTGAATTTTAGAATGTTTGAGCAGGTGCAGAAAAGTGTCGAAGTCAGTTCCTGGTCCACAGTAAATCCTAAACCAAATTTTATTCTCATATCCTGCATAATTTTACAAATTAGTCAATAGGTATATGCTTGGAAAATTCAGCAAGGCTAAACCATATGGATGAAGTAAAAAATTGAAATGGAAATTAGAGACTTCGTATTTAGCAGTCTGATGTTATACAGTGATACATGTGCACACACCCCACGTTTGCAATGCATATTATATGCACACGCCCTGATGCAATGGGATGTCAATACCTTGTAGATGGCCTGCCTTTTCATGGATAAACACTTTTATAATGAGGGCGTGAAATCCAAGCTTGTTCAGCTGACTTTTCTGCTCACTTTACCACAATCCTCTTTGCTTTTCTTTTCTGAAGTACCAACTCACTTTTTGTGTCCTAAAATACTTGAATATTTTAATATATTTCTTCCTTTTTGATGGATAGGTTTGTTTTCTGTCATCTTCAGTAGAATTTCCAGAGATAGGCAGTTAGGTTAAGGAGATTTATTGTTCTCCCTTTTTGCAAAAGACCCTTTAGGTCAGTGTGGCATCATTCAGAGCCACAGTGCTGGCCATCAGATTCATTTGTGGCTAGCCTCCCTTGAGACACACAGGTCAGAGTGTATCTAGCAACTTTAATTGCGGTTCATGGATCCCTGCTGGTCTCTCTCCCTCCCTCTCTCCCTCTCTCTCTCTCTCTCTCTCTCTCTCTCTCTCTCTCTCTCTCTCTGTGTCTCTCTCTCGGTCTCTCTCTCGGTCTCTCTCTCTCTCTCACTCTTGGTTTATTTATTAATTTGTATCATAACTGACAAAGTAATTGTCTTAGAATCTAGAATGTAAAATATCTAAAAAATTTAGGTATTACCTATGATCTGTTAAAAAGGATTCACATTTCATGTGAATAAGATATGTTTATTGCTAAAATTTCCCTTTAAAAAATTATTCCTACTTCTGTGTACAATGAGTTCCAGGTAATCCTTTTTGAATATTTATTTATATACATAATTGCAGTCTATATGATAATACTTATTGAGCACCTGACTTTTTTTTTTTTGAGACAGGGTCTCGCTTTGTAGTTCAGGCTGGCTCTGAGCTCACTATGTAGCCCAGGCAAGCCTCAAACTCAGCAATCCTCCTGTCTCTGCCTCCCGAGGAGCACCTGACTTTTAATACTTTACCTAGTAGACCACAAAATAATTGATGACTTTTTCGATAATAATGCAAATTTTTCTCAGCCTTGTAGATCTCAATCTCTATTAAGTATCACAATCATCCACAGAGACTGTCAGAAACACATAATTAGGCCATATCCTAACTTAAAGTCAGGTCTTTACCTGAATATACCACCTCATGTGGTTCTGATACACACCAAAGTTAGAGAATTACTGATTTAAACTTTAGGGTGTAAATACCTCATAAAAGAAATATCCCATTGGTGTGAACTTTGGGACAACCAACGGTCGTGGATATTTGACACGGTAATAGCAAAAAAATCCCTAAAAACTATTATAGTCAACTATGCATATGTGCAGGTGACTTGTAGTTCTCATCAATGTACTCCACACCCAGCAGAGAGATGTAAGGGCGCTTGGGTGACTCATCCTTCCTCGGGAATGGAACAGGACTTGCCTTTGGCCCCTAGTCCTTGACAGGATAAGAAGCAAGAGTCCTTTTAAAAGAAATCCCTGCTGAGTTTTCCCATGACCCAACTAGGACTTCGCAGTCTCTTGGTTTCCCAGCCGGGCCCCAACCAATAAACCTGCCAATTAAGCAACTGAATATCATTATTGTGAATGTAATTATAGACAGTAATTATAAGCTTGTAAAGGCCTCCCGTGAATGGAGCCCTTACCCAAACCATCTCAAGCACTTTTCTTAGAAAAATAGAAGGCAATCCTATCCCTTGCCTCACCCCAAACATAGTCTCCCCTGCTTAGAAGAAACCCCCTTTCACTGGCCCAAGGGACCTACTAAGCGTGCTAGCCAGAAGGTCTGTCTTGGGACACAGTGCTTGTCAGCACCTTTCATCTTAGCACTGCTTCACTAGGCACAGCAGTGACTGCCCGGTTAAGCTGCACTTCTTAATTTCTGGGGGGGGCTGGAGAATTCATACCAGTTTAAGAATTTCTGCAGAAAAAAAATCAAATGTCAGAGGCCTTCCAAAAGGGTATGAGAACTTTCATGTTACTTAAGTCAAGCTTTACAAGGTCCAGCTGGCTGAAGATTTAGACCGACTTTCTAGAGTAAAGTAGGTACTGTAGAAGCACACATATGAAGGCTGCTCATGTCCACTGAAATGAAATAATCTCCTCGGGCCCAGAATTAACACCTTGCATTCAGTCACATTATATCTGGCTCATGGATAATAGGTGTGTTTATCTTGAAACAGAATACAATCTCCCAAGATCTCAGGCTGTTGTTCCTTTTAAATGCACAGTGAGAATAAATGTCTATAATTGCACCAGTAGCCAGTGTGGTGAAAAGTGGAAGAACTCAGTCCAGACCTTTATTCACCACACAGTGAATAACGCCACACAAACTCTGAGAAGAAAGTACCCATCTTTAATTTACCTCACACGGCCCTTCAGAGCTCTTGTCAGACAGATCAAATGTTCCCCTAAAGCTAGCACATGATACCTTTTAAAAGGAGGCATTTCTCACTACCTAAATTAAGCTACTTCGAGCCACAGCATTTCCACTTAGCATGACAAATAAACCACATGCTGATTGTTACTTCTTTTATTGTTGGTTGAGATCTTCTCCTAGAGCAGAGTAGAAAGTGCCTGAGCACTGGAAATGTCTGAGTGACATAATGACGCAGAAGTGTAGAGGCAACATCCAAAACCTGAGAGCAGTTTAAATTCTGGGAGAAACCAGCGTGGCCAGTGTCAGCCGAACACATCTGATCGTTTTAGAGAGGCTGTTGAGGAAAACCCAAAGTATCTTGATCTTTCTATTAAATAACTTGAAATTCTCTTTAAATGTTGGCAAGAGAGTTTAAAATTCTCTGTGGTAAGTACAAGTCCAGATGCAGTTCAATTTCTGTCACTCACACAGATATTGTGCTTATGATCTTTTGGTAATTTCAGCATAGAAAACTCACATTTAAATTACATTTTTCTAATCACTGTGTATGACCACTTTGAGAGGGATCTATTTTTCTTAACTTTGACAGTGGTCTAAGAATTTCTGGAAATACAGATGACCAGACTTGCTTTTTAAATGTATATAATATGTTTATATGGCAACTACGTATGTTTATATACACTTTCTTACTTTTACACTTTATATCCACCTATAAAAATATTGAAAGAAGTAAAATTTGCTACAAGGCAAGAGTAATCTGTGAAATTCTTAATTATACAGTATTATAATACTGTATAATACTTTGTTTCCCATTTCAAGAGGGTGGGCCCTGAAGTCCCTATAAATTGAATAGAAAAGAGTATAATATATGTAAAACAGCTACATAGAAACCCAGATGAAGAGCTTTGGACTCATCATTTTATAACTGGGACTCCCCGTTTGCCCTGCAGTAAAGCACTACCTGCTTCCTTTCGTCTGATCTCATTACCAACTTGGAAGCATAGTGAAACTATTCACAAAACTTTTGTTTGTAAGGTACAGTTCTTTGATTTGCTCTTTTAGTTTGTGGTTGTTGGGTTTTACCCGCTGGGTTTTTGCGGTCAAGCTTGGTAAGCATAGTGGTCACTGTCCATGTCAAAACAGAGTTGTCGTTCTCCCTGTGACCACGTGAGCATGTCTCGCATAAGTAACAAGGTGTCACTCAGGTCAGCCCGTGATAAAACCCAAGTCAAGCAGGGTTGTATCCTGGATGTTTTATGTCCTGAGGATCTGACCTGACACCGCAGCCGGCCCAGGCTTTCGAGACCTCAAATGGTCATCTAAGCAGAAACGTCAACTGATGTAAACTTCCTCTTGGGCCGCTGCTGTGGAAGTGGGACTAGCGAAAGCACAGTCTTGCCACGCAGGCACTAGCTAGGCACTGAAGATGGGGGGAGTAAGTCTAGATGACTCCAACAGGCAGCGCAGCTACAGTGAAGACGGCTGACGAACTGCATCTTCCCGCCGCCACGGAGTGGAGGCGCCCGTGAAAACTCTCAGCCCAGAAGGACCCCCAGACAACTCGCCTTTCAAAACTCTGCACCTCAGCAAACTCCTGACGATGCCAACAGCTCAACATCTCGTGTCTTTCTATCCTCCAGAAAATGGCCTTCCAGCCTGGGACAAGCCGAAGCACTGTCCAGACCAAGAGCAAGACTGGAAGCTGGTAGGAATGTCCGAAGCCTGCCTGCACAGGAAGAGCCATTCCGACAGGCGCAGCGCGCTGAAGAGTGAGCAGACTTCGCCGCACCTCCTCCCGGCCACATGGACAAACTCCATCTTCCACCTGGACCATGACGACGTGACTGATCAGAGCGTCTCAAGCGCCCAGACCTTCCAGACAGAAGAGAAGAAGTGCAAAGGTAACCATATGTTTATTAGACCTGAGTCACACATTTCAGCAAGGAAAAATAATGCTCTCATATGTTCCCTTCTGCATTTCCTCCAAGGCATGGTTTCCGTGGGTTTTCTCCGACTGTTCTGTCACAAGGTTCCTTCACCCTCAGATCTTCTTTTAAATGTAAATAACTAAGTGTGACCCAGAGGAAACCCGTTCCTCTCAGTTTCATAGTGTTGGACAGTTGGGAAGAAAGCATTTTTCTTTAATTAGTCATGGCTTTAATTGTACTTTTGGTTCTAGTAGAAAAACTCATTGCCCCGTATATAACTAATTGCTTGAATTTTGAGTGTGTGTGAACTCACACGTATGCTTCTTTTCCCAGTTTTACCACTAGTTAAAGAAATTCCAGTGCCAAATAGACAATTCACGCTCTAAAGAAAGGTTTTAAATTGTTTTCTTTTACCCATTAAATCCTGTGTCATCATCCTGAATGGAGAGATTATGGTGTTAGTAGGTTGTCACCTCATAAAGAAAAAAGTTAAAGTGGCCTAAGTTCCTGATCACATGAGATTTACCTCAGGTTGCCCTTACCCTGACAGATGTCTTTGCGCTGATCACTTTATTGTCTTAAGGCTCCCAAAACCTTTGCTTCTTAAGTCAGTTTGCACTTTTAAGTATCCAAGAAATCAATTTGAGTGTTTAAATGTCCAAGTACATGTAACTTTCTATTCTTTCCTAATTTAGAGATTTTGCTTTAAAATAGAACCTTCTAAAAAGGTTGTCTTGGAGGTTTTGTTAAGGACTTTTAACTCATGATAAAGTTTTGTGTCTGAACGTCTTGCCATCACATCTCATAATGAAAATTTGTTCCTTGCTTCTATACACACACCATTACAACTTTACCAATTATCCTACCATGAATATAAACACACAGTTATATTAATCATGCTTGCAAAAGCACTGGGATCTTTTAGCTTTTCCGAAAGCACTTTGAAAGGTCTTTGTAACAACCACTTTACCCAGAATATAAGTGTACTGATTGTTTCCACTGAAAATAGGGTTTTCCGAAGATAATGGTTAGGGTTATGACCTCTGATTTGAGTGCAGTCAAAACTGTGTATGTCGTGTTTGAAAGGTCTCTTAAATTTATTATGTCGGGGACTTGAGAAATGGAAAGGGAGATTTTGAAAAGAATAAAGTAAGGTTTTCCAAGGAATGAGGGTATAGGACAGGTTCTGTGTGTGTGTGTGTGTGTGTGTGTGTGTGTGTGTGTGTAGACACATGCATTTTTTTTGAAATACAGCTGAGATTTAGTCTTAGCATTTGTGGCCAGATTGTATCTTCAAATTTTAGTGTATGTGCTGCTGAAGTGAGCAGTGGATCTTCAAATTTTATAGACTCTCTTAAAACTAAGTTCTTGGTTTATTGTGAAATGCCAGGAGGAAACTCTAGGAAACTCTAGTGACCCTTGATTTCAGTACCTTGTGAATTAAATCTTACTCACTCACCATTAGTACTCATCTTCATTTATTCATTTATTTGTTCATAGCATTTGTGTGTATCTATAATTTATGACAAATCCTGGCCTTGAGTTTCCAACTTTCTCAACGTTATACTTTTCAGTTGGTTGGTGAGCCTTAAATATATGAGACAACATTCCCTGGCCCCAAGATCCTAAGTAGTACAATGGCTCAGACCACGAATATTTGAGATTGACATATATGGCCTAGAATCTGAGCCCTTTTACTTTGTCCTTGAACAAATTTATATAATTATTGATATAACTGCATAAGATATTCTGAATAAGATATGAGCAGTTAACATACTCACTGACATAAAGTGCTCTCTAGATACCAAGTGTTATTATTCCTGTGATCATTTTTATTAGCTAGGCACTAAATCACATAAATTTTATGAGCTAGTAAAGAGACAGACAGGGGGAGAATAACAGATAAATTTGGGGTGAGGTATGAAACTTAAAGGAGGTTAGAATATTTTTTTCACTGAGATTATTGAAGTGTGTCCTTGTTAATCTAGTACTAAAAGAGATACAACAAAGGTAAACTGTTCAGTGGTTTCCACAGATACCTCTGGGTTTCACTCTGACCTATGCACAAGGTCTCATTTCAGCATGAAAATGCCACCAGGAAAGGTATGTAATCATGGCCCAAAATCTTATAAATTGAATTTCACTCCTTCTCAATGAACATCTGTACTTAGTGAGGCCAGAAAAACAAAATGATTAGTCTGGCTTTTCTTTTTGCAGTTGGTTCTCCATCTATCCTACTTGTATGCTGTCCTTATATAGTGACTGAGAGGAAATTGCTATTTGATGTCAGCTTTTACTGATGAGCATTTATTTGCAGTAGGTTGGTTGTCTGTCCCCCAAGCATGCGTGACATGTCAACCCAGGGACTAGTTTTGTGAGTTCATCCATTGGTGTTTATTGAGCACTTACTTGTGCTGGACATTGTCTTGAATGTCCAAGCTTGAAGAAACAATTGTTGAACCCAATAGACTGTTCCAAGGACCCCAAGTATAGTACCTAAGAACCAAAAAATCCTGAAGGATACAAGAAAGTCTGCAGAGCAGGATGCAAAACAATACACTGACTGTTTAAATGTTGTGTGATCTTCAAAATCATTAATGACCAGAGTAGCCAGGGCTCCTGTAAGTGTTTTCAGGAACCAGTACCCTTCTATAAATTATTTATCACCACACTCTACTGATGAAACTATGAAACCAAAAGTAAGCTTTAAAAACTAATAGCATTTTAGCCTTGCCACTGGCCTCCAATGCATGGCCAGAGGATTCTCTTCACTGAGCACAGTGCTGGGTGTTAAAGAGTTCTTGACCTTGCCTGCTTAGTTATGAAAGGCCAAAGCTACAGATGCCTCTTACAAACAGAAACATGCATTAAATGGGATCCTTGAAAAGGTCCTTCACTCCAAATAATCAGTCATGTTTATATTATGTGCATTTTTTCTTTAGGCTTATGTTTAGCCTGTGTCTAATATTTTCATTTTGCTCTGACTACCACTTTTTATCTGTATATTTGTGCTGTTCATCTGCTGCACACCTCCCGCGTAATACCCAGTGACACAGTGACGAGCGTGAGCGCACCAGGATGCTTACATTCTGCCTGAGAACCCTTAATCCAAATCTGCTCTAGCACCAGAGGCTACTGCAGCCAGAAGCTGGTGGCCCTTTCCTTCTCCCAAGGCAGCCCTCCTTCCATCTCCATGCTATGCTCCCATGAGATTTTTGTCATAGTTTGGACTGGTCACTTTCGCAGAAGGACCACAACCTACCCTTTGCACCTTGTCTGTTCCCAGGGTCTGAAATATGTTCAATGTTCAGTGCCCACCTGTCAGTGGCACTAATACCAATGAGGTTTGTTAGGATATGAGAATCTGAGGCCCCTGCTCTATTAAATCAGAAAAGCTGTGGATGGGGGCCCAGGAGGCTATGTTTTAACCAGCCTTCTGGTGACTCTTAAAAGATCTAGGTGCCATGTTTGAGATACTCTTCAGTTCTTAGGCTAGGAAGGGCTCTACCCCCTAGTGGGCACCATGGGGGCATGCATTCTCCTTCCTTTCCTTGATGGCACCAGGGAAGCCCCTTTTGACTGTCTGCTTGACTGGACCTTTCTTTAGGCCTGGCTTTCCGTAATGGCAAGCTGGTGGTCTGCTTAATCACTCCTCCTGGCAACATGTCCCTCTAAGACTTCAGGCCTTCTGAGAATCCCACAGTGCTCCTCTAAATTTTTACAAGGCTTCCCCTTCTACCTCTCTGGCTCCCCTGAACTTCTTTCTGGAAACCGTAGAGTCCCACCAGTCCTTTAAGGTTCAGTCCTTGGCAAATGCATAGACACCGGGGGTGGGACCTGACCGGACCTAACCAGACCAGACCAGCCCCACCAAACCCAAACAGCCGGCCCTCCACATTTCTTGGTATGCCCTGGAAGTGAAGCTGGGAGCTTCCTACAGTACCAAACTCTGGTGGGAAGAATAAAGTAGGGACTCACCTGCATTCCTGCTTCCATCAGAGGAAGAACAGCAAATCTAGTGATCTCAGTCAAGTTTCTCTACAGATTGAAAATAGGCAAGTATATTTATTCTTTGTCATTGTAAACCCCTATGTGTTCTTTGCCCAAAAAAGGGAAAATGTTTACACTTGTTAAAATTAGATAATAAAAAATAATTTGTATTCCATTCACCAAAGATAAGCACTCTTTTTTTTTTTTGGAGACAGAGTCTCGCTTTGTAGTTCAGGCTGGCCCTGAGCTCACTATGTAGCCCAGGCAAGCCTCGAACTCAGCAATCCTCCTGTCTCTGCTTCCCAAGTGCTGGGATTACAGGCGTGAGCCACCACGCCCAGCACTGTGGTATGTGGTATTGATTGCTGGTGGGCATGAGCCACCATGCCCAGCATTGTATATGGTTACCAGGATCGAACTCAGGACCTTGTGCTTGCGAGGCAGGTGCCAGAACCACTGAGCTAAATCTCCAGCCCAGATAAGCACTCTTAACAGTTTTTATTAATTTCCCTCCTTTTTTCTTACATGTCTATTTTTTTAAAATTTGGGGTCATATTAGGCACAGCACTTTTCACCAGCATTTAATATTTAACAATATATATCATGAGCATTTTCCCTTATCTTTAAATATTCTTCTAAATCTTAACTTTTATTGACTATAGGTTATTCTTGCTTGTAGCTAGACCATAATTTATTAGACCAGTCCCAAAGCTTGGACAAATTCATAGTAATTTTTAAAACAGTATTTTATGATAAGAAAGGAGCAAACTATTAACTCATGCTCTTCATAAAAAGAAAAACATGAATCAAATCAATGGTGACAATTTTAAATGATGTACAATTCTCATTTACCAAAATGACAATGTTTAGAAAATTGGAAACATACATGTAAGTCATTGTGTCCATTATAATCCTTCAAGTTAGTCACATTTTCAGGGCATGATCGCCATCTTTGTCCTTAAGTAAGACACATTTTCAGGTGAATGAGTATTTTCAAAAGTAAAGGGTTTACAAACTTGAGCCTTTCCACCGCCTGCTCCGTCCATCCCTGTTCTCCACTGTGTCCCTACTCACCATACATCAAGGGCTGCAGTTCTAGCTGAGAGCAGGGTCTGGTACTTCAAGGGCACACTAGGAGCCTTAGTGGACAAAAGGAGAGTAAGGGCTCCCTGCCAGCTTCTGGCTTCATAAGATGTCTGTGGGATTTGATGCATCCCTACAAGTAGACCATGGCACACAGAAAGAAGAGCTGTCAGCTAGCATGGAGATCAGAGGAAAAAACTGCAATCAGGGCAGCGTTAAAGGAAGGCAAACATGTAAGGGTCTGTCCCATCCAACTTTGTTTTCATTGAGATGCAGCATGGAAGAGTGGATGGACCATCAGAGGCTTTCCAAGGTCTGCTCATCAGCCTATTATATCATAAAATGAAGTTAGGATTCTCCCATCCCTCTGATAATACCCTGTTCCATAGAAACATTCACATAAAGGCATGAGGATCTGTGCTCAAAAGCATTCTTTGCACCCCTATTTCTTTTTCTTTTTCTTTTTCTTTTTTTTTTCTTTTTGAGACAAGGTCTTGCTTTGTAATTCAGGCTGGCTCTGAGCTCACTATGGAGCCCAGGTAAGCCTCCAACTCAGCAATCCTCCTGTCTCTGCCTCCCGAGTGCTGGGATGACAGGTGTGAGCCAACACGCCCAGCACTGTGGTATGCGGTACTGATGGCTGGTGCGTGTGAGTCTCCACGCCCAGCATTGTATGTGGTTACCGGGAATTGAACTCAGGACCTTGCACTTGCGAGGCAGGCGCCGGAACCACTGAGCTAACCCTCCGGCCCTGCACCCCTATTTCTGTTACTGATAAATTATAAGCAATCTAAATGTCCCTCCAGAGGGAGACATTCAAATAAATCATGGCATGTCTAAACCATTCACTAGAAAAACATTTAAACTCACCTGGAAAAAATGATACTCATTAAATCATGCATCATACTGTGATCTCACTTAGATATTTAGAAGTCTGTATATGCACCAGGGTACACAGAAAAAGGTTCCAAAATGGACATCATTGTTTTAGTAGATACCTTTAAAAACAGGTGGAAACAGAGTAATGCCAATGTTAATTCCACACACAACTTGAGTCCAAAATTTGCTGAAAATTTAATAGTGAATAACATGTCTTTTTTTATGGTAAGATCTTATACTTTTCAGGCAGCTGGCTTGTTGACTTCTTGCTCTGTAATTCAACATCTAGGGGGGAAAATGGTTCAACTCTGTGACCTCTACTCCATTTAGCTTTAAATAGAATAGTAATGCCAGGAATTCAGATTTGTTGTAAAAATAAAAGATAACATATGTAAAGCACCCAACACAGTTTTCTTTAGCGGACACTAAATAAAAGGTAACTGTTCTTAAAATATAAAGTCTTTTATGCTCGTCTCCATTTTGTTACCCTTTCTGACCTTGAATTATGTTGTAAATTATATAAAGATAAACAGAAGCAAAACAAAGCATCATACCATACCTGAAATACAGAGAAAAACAATTTTTTTTAGTCCATACAGATCCCTGGTAGATAACAGGAAAAAAAAAAAGTCCATGGCAACAACAAAAGTATTTTTCAATGTTTTTACAATTTAAAAATTTAAACAAGAAATCAACCAAAACTATGAAGTAGTCGAACTGGAGCTCAGGTTGAGGCAGTCTGGCTCCACTGAAGAACTTTTACAGTTAGTATCCTCCTGCGGGGCTGAGGACGGGATCTGGAGCCTCCCAGGAAATGGCGACCTTTGATCTGGGACAAATCTGAGAAGTCACCCGCCGGGAGGGCAGCAGTAGGATTTCCCATATATGAGCTTATACAGTCCAGGCTCCTGAGGCCAGTGCTCAGTGGGTGGGAGTTTCTGCAGACACAACGAAGTTTGAAAAGACCACGAGGAGCAGGCTGGATATTAGGAATATGAAAAGCTCCTCGAGAATAACTGCCAGACTGATATTAAGGTTAAGGTTTTCTCAGTCAGGAACCTTACGGATGAAGAGGAATGGGTGCAATAGCCAGAGCTCGATATTTCCAGCATAGGTAGAAGATAGGGTTAATGTCTTGGCCTTGTTGAAGTTGGAAATTATTGTTGAGGGCCGGAGATTTCTCTCAGTGGTTCCAGTGCCTGCCTAGCAAGCGCAAGGTCCCTGGTTCGATCCCCAGTAACCACATACAATAATACAGGGCGTGGTGGCTCACAACCACCAGCAGTCAGTACCACATAAAACAAATGCTGGGCTTAGTGGCTCATGCCTGTAATCCCAGCACTTGGGAGGCAGAGGCAGGAGGATTGCTGAGTTCCAGGCTTGCCTGAGCTACATAGTGAGCTCAGGGCCAGCCTGAACTACAAAGCGAGACCCTGTCTCAAAAAAAAAAGAGGCAAAAAAAAAGAAAATTAGTGTTGAGAGGTTCAAACTGACTAAGACATTGTAGGTGACTGCTAGAATTTGAAGCCTTTACCTTCCTCAAGGTATTTCCTCCAAGTTGTCCTGAATGCCTGTTGCCCTTTCTCTGGAGTCTTTTGAAATGCAAATGTCCTAGCTGGGGAGCTGATATCCTCACTAGCTTCTCCAGGTGGATGGATTGGATAAGACTGCTTTCTTCTTTGACAGGGACCCAGTAAAACCAAAGGAACTGATGGGAATCATTAATTCCCTCCCACAAAGAACACAGTCAGAAGCTAATGACCTTAAAGTAAGGACATGAGTCGTCATTGAATTATTAAGTAGCTCTCCACTACGATAACTGCATTTCCCCATGTGGGAGAAAACAGTAAAATACACTGAATCAGTACTGTCCTCACAATCCAAGTTGTGATCACCATGACAACAGTCTCAGGATAAATTGGGTAATCTGATATCTTGAGAAACACTTCACCTGAATTGATGACTTGCCTTGACATAGAAATGGGTTCTGTCTGTATTATTCTACTTATTCTAACGTGCTGTTCTATTATTCTAATGGCAAACTCTACTTACAAATTAATCTTTTGGGTCTGGATGAACTTACCCTCCTGGATTGAGTTTGTATAGATATGAACCTATTTGGTAGTACCAAAAGTGCAGAGCCAGCTGAGCTGTGGAAGTAATATGAAAGTCAGAAAAGCTTCGTGGCTCAGAACAATTCTCCATAGTATTGACCTGGTACTGTACCATTATCTTTGGTGAAACTGTCTACATGGTGTTTGTCAGTATTGGTTTATACAAGGAATCTGACTTCATTAAACTTTACTACCTCTTAAAATACGTAACTATACTGAAAATATGACTGTTTAGCTGAATTATCTATATTACGAAGCCCTTGCCATTTGAGTTAGAATACTGTGTGAGGGTTGATGATTTACTAGTCTAGAAGGCAATATTCTGTGAGTGGCAGATGTTGTCTTATGACGTGCAGCTATAAAGGCCATAGTATTTCAAAGCAAGCTTCAGAAGTAATGAAAAGATACTTACTGGGCTCTTTATTTGACTAGCTCTGGAAAGAACTTCCTATAATAAGCCTAAGATAGAAAGCTAAAGGTCAAAACTGTATAAGTAAAAGGAGCTACTGCCCTTTAAGATAGGAAAAAATACATGTTAATTTTGTAGCAATTTCAGTTGAATGAGTTTCCAAGGAAACAGGCATCTGCAATGGGCTCATCCCACTTAATATTTATGACCAGACAAAGGAAAGAGTGCTTTCTTGTTACTCCTCTCTGATGATGCTGACATACCCATTCTTTTCTTGTGCAATAATCACTATATGCCATTATATGATTCTTTTAAAGGCTTTATAATATTGAGTATAAGCCTAGAAATCACTATAAAAACATAAGAACCAACCTGACTCAGTTTATTCAATTTTTATTTTGTATTAGTACATGCCTTGCAGTACATGATTGCATTTTTGTGGGAAGTTGGTACATGTGTATAACACATCTTAATTATTTTTTCTTCCTCTTACCTTTTCCTTCCTTGCCTTTCCCTGTATCTCTTGGTCCCCTTTCCTTTTGCAAAAGGTCAACCTCCCAACTTTCTATTATCTTTTTTCTGTTCTCATAAAAAAGAAACCACATCAAGTGAATCAAAGCTTGTTTGATACTGTTTATTGTATTATTGCAAATCTGCTTACTTTTTTAGTTGCTTTCTAAGAGTTGAACTGGAAAAGCAAAACTGGTCGCAAAGACCTACCAGCCTCCAAGTTTGAGTTAACTTGAATGTTTTCTTGGAAGATCTCTAAGGCAGACCTTTAATTCCTTTCAGTATTTCATTTTAAAGCAACTTTAGGCTGGCCCAGAAGTTGCAGTAATGCAGAGAATTCCCATATGCTCTTCATGTATGTTCACCAACTGTTAACATTTTGCTGGATTCACATTACAGTTCTCTGTGTGAATGGATGTGTTCACTCATGTATATACCTATAGTTGTTATTACTTTTCAAAACCACTTGAAAGTTAGGACAGATATCTTGCCCCTTAACTCTACAGACATCAGTATGTCTCCTAAAGTAACAAATTCTCTTAAAGGACCATAGTACAATTATTAGAATTGAGAAATTTAACATTGAGTCATTCCATTTTCTGATCTATAGACTTTTTAAAAATTTCACAAACTGGCCATCTCTTCACCCCTTAAGAGAGTCAGTTGAGGCCAGGACCAGAGCTGAAGAGATTTCTCTTGGAGAGATTTTCATGGGCTCCATCTCTCTGGACCGGGCTGGATAGGCCACTGTAAACTGCCTTTTATGTCAGTCTTATTCCCTGGTCCAAAATCCAGTGCTGAGCATTACATTTAGCTTTTGTGTTTTTAGTTTCCCCCTGCCGTACCTCCTTGCTTTAGTAAAGTAAAATTGACAAATAAAACTTCACACATATATGTATACATTGTGAAATGACTAAATCAAGCTAATTAATATGGCCATCACTGCACATCCTTATCATTCCTCTGTTGTGAGAACATTTACTATCTCTTAATAATTTTTTTTTTTTGAGACAGGGTCTCACTTTGTAGTTCAGGCTGGCTCTGAGCTCACTATGTAGCCCAGGCAAGCCTCGAACTCAGCAATCCTCCTGCCTCTGCCTCCCGAGTGCTGGGATGACAGGCGTGAGCCACGCCCTGCACTGTGGTATGTGGTATTGATTTCTGGTGGGCATGAGTCACCATGCCCAGCATTGTATGTGGTTACTGGGATCAAACTCAGGACTTTGCACTTGCGAGGCAGGCGCTGGAACCACTGAGCTAAACCTCTGGCCCTCTCTTAATAATTTTTAAGTATACATTGCTTTAACTATATTCACCGTGCTGTACAGTAGAGCTCCAGGACTTTTTCCTCCTGTCTAGCTAAAACTCAGTATCCTGTGACCAGCATCAATCTACCCTACCACACCTCTCTGCCTCCATACTCTGGTAACCACCATTCCATTCTTCACTGTTCCGCGTCCCACATCCGACATCATGCTGTTTGTTTTTCCATCTTGGCTTATTTCACTTAGCATAACGTCCTCCAGGTTCTGGTTAGATTAGTCCACTTTAATCTGGAACAGACTCACAGTCCTTTGTCTTTCACGGCATCGACATTTTTTGAAGAAATACAGGCTGATTATTTTGCAGTGTGTCTCTCAGTTTAAGTTTGACTGCTGTTTTCTCATGATTTGGATCAGATTGTGCATTTTTGGCAAAAATACTAAAAAGGTGGTAAGTCACATTTTTTCTTATAAAGATTTGAGTTTAATTCATGATTCATAAAGTTTCCAGTCTTCCAAACCACCTGTATCTTCATGTAAGAAGGCCTGTACCTTTATTAGTGAGCTATTTCATTATCTCTCTGGATTAAAATTAAGTATATTGGGCTGGAGATTTAGCTCAGTGGTTTTGTCACCTGCCTAACAAGCACAAGGTCCCTGGTTCAATCCCAGTAACCACATACAATGATATGATTATTGGGCATGGTGACTTATGCCCATCAGCAATCAGTACCACACCATACAATGCTGGGCATGGTGGCTCACGGCTGTCATCCCAGCACTCGGGAGGCAGAGGTAGGAGGATTGCTGAGTTCCAGCCTTGCCTGGGCTACATAGTGAGTTTAGGGCCAGCCTGAACTACAAAGCGGGACCCTATCTCAAAAAAAAAAAAAAAGAATTAAGTATATTTCCTTAAACTCCTCCAAGGAACTATCAATTCAATACTATAATGTGTCAAGAATAACTGTTCCTGTGTCCACTGCCTGAGGACTTGACTGAGGGTCATGAATTGATTCTACTCTTTTTCTTCTCTTCTCATATTTTAACTGGACATTTTATTCTTTCTAGAGTCCAGTCATTTAAATTATAAAACAACTGAGGCTGGACTAAGTTCAGGTTAATCTTGATATTTACTATGTACCTTTCTTAGACATTTTGACATTTGAAATAAACTAAAAAATTTCAATTCTCCATTTCTAGATTTAGATATCACAGATACCAATAGATCCTACTTTTGAAAACTCTTCTAATCCTCTTCATTCTCAGGTAGATTATGACTTCCTCTGTGATCCTTTCTCCATTCCATATCTAGAAGAACTCTTTCTTTTGTGAGATCACAAAATTGTATTATCTATCATGTTGTTATTATATTATGGCTGCGGATCATGCCTCCTGGATTCACAAGAAGTTGTGAATTCAGCTTGATTTATATGAAAAATATTGAGTGTGTTCTGTGTATCAAATACTGTAGGATGTGGTGAGAATCAAAAGTTAAATGAGGGGGGCTGGAGGGTTAGCTCAGTAGTTCTGACACCTGCCTCACAAGCGCAAGGTCCTGAGTTCAATCTCCAGCAACCACATACAGTGCTGGGTATGGAGACTCACACCCACCAACAATCAATACCACATACCACGGTGCTGGGCACCTGTCATTCCAGCACTCGGGAGGCAGAGGCAGGAGGATTGCTGAGTTCAAGGCTTGCCTGGGCTACATAGTGAGCTCAGGGCCAGCCTGAACTAAAAAGTGAGACCCTGTCTCAAAAAAAAAAAAAGTTAAATGAGACCTGGCCCTTACTCCAAACACATATGTGAGCTGAACTTTGAGTCCAAGCTTGAACTCAGCAATTAACAATGAAGCAATGATGAATAGTTTATCAGTTGGCCAGTGTTAGTCTTAGAGAACAGTAATGAAGAATTTATCCTACATTATTCCAAATGGACAACTCCTTACACAATATACACATAGCAAAACATCATGTGGTACCCCTCAAAGATGTTCAATTTTTGTTTTATGTATGAAAGAAATAAGATTTAACTTAAATTTAAAAAAATAATTCCATTTTACTCTATTTTCAAATAACACTTTAAGTATTCCACCCAAAGATACAGTTTTCTGCTTGTTGATACGTCTTTTTAGTTGGATTATGAATTTTCTAAGGACTAAGGTTTCTTCTTATGCTGTATCTCCCTTTGATATAGGAGAAGTACATGTATGGTATTGATATATTAATGAGATAGACTTTTTTTTTTTTTTTTTTGGCTTTTTGGAGACAGGGTCTCGCTTTGTAGTTCAGGCTGGCCCTGAGCTCACTATGGTGCCCAGGCAAGCCGCTGCGAACTCAGCAATCCTCCTGTCTCTGCCTCCCGAGTGCTGGGATTACAGGCATGAGCCACCACGCCCGGCATTGTGGTATGCGGTGTTGATTGCTGGTGGGCGTGAGTCTCCACGCCCAGCATTGTATGTGGTTTCCGGGGATCGAACTCAGGACCTTGCGCTTACGAGGCAGGCGCCGGAACCACTGAGCTAACCCTCCGGCCCTGAGATAGACTTTTTAATTTCTGTATTTTGAGAATTCATGTTAGTAACCTCAAATTACTTGTACTCTCACATCTGTGTTTACAAAGCTACCTTGGCATATAGCTTATGTACCAACACAGTCCCGTTTTAAGTGGACAGTTTGAGGGTAATTTATGTACTCACGGAGGCATATACCCCTCATTACACTGTTACTGTAGAGCATTCCTGTCACCAGGGAAGAGACTCGGAGTCAGTTTACAGCCTCCCTCATCCCTCTGGCACCCGCTCCTGCACGGTCCCTCTTCATCTGTCCCTGCAGATTTCACTTTTCTGAATGGAATGCTACCATACGCGATCACGTAGGACTGACATGTCTTCGCATATTGTTTTGAGATTTGCTCATTTTGTCCCACATAGTGAAACTTGGAACTTTCTAATTATTCTTGGTAACATTTTCGAACATAAGTGGAGGGAGACACTCATGAACAAAAAATGATCTTTTAAAAACTATATCAACTGTGGTATAGTCTCGTTTGTGTACTAGTTCTTAAAAGTGAAAAGGCAAAGAATGAAAATAACTCGTTCATTATTCCTTTTATTAGGGAAATGTGTTTTAAAATTAATCTCTGACATGGTATTTTGAGATAAAGTGTGCTATAGCTTTTAAATTTCAAAACCATTCCACTCAGTCATGCAACTTTTGAAATCAAATTGGTCAATGTAAATTATAATCAAATAATCATGTTAATATATTAATTTAAGGAAAAATGTATCTACTTGTTAGAAGTGATTAAAGAATACAGAGACTATATGGTTACATGATTTTAATTCTAGCCTATGATATCTATAAAAAAGACAAACATATTTAAGAGCATGTGTATATATATATATATATATTTTTTTTTTTTTTTTTTTTTTTTTGAGACAGGGTCTCACTTTGTAGTTCAGGCTGGCCCTGAGCTCACTATGTAGCCCAGGCAAGCCTCGAACTCAGCAATCCTCCTGCCTCTGCCTCTGCCTCCCAAGTGCTGGGATGACAGGCGTGAGCCACCACGCCCAGCAGCATGCATATTTTTTAATAGGTGGGAAAACAGACAACTGCCCTAATAATTGTCTATAGTAGTTATATAAAATGTTGTTAGATACATCTTTGTAAAAACAGATGAATTATTAGAGCTATCTTAGGATTTCTATTAAAATACATATTCAGTCACTCACAACTTTCAAAACATTGAAAATTTGTGGGGGCCTGGTATAAATTAATTCTTCAGTAGAAATTCAAGGGCCTAAATTTGGTACAAACTTCTTCCCTTAGTAGTTAGATAAGCATGATGAAAACATCCCCTCGGTTTTCTGCTCTGAAAGATGAATGACAGCCTCTCCCCAACCAATCTTAGCATCAGTTGGGATTCAGGCGTGCAGTAGAGCATCATTTATTATTTTACAGTTGTGTTAGATTTCTGTTGTTGTGATAAAATACATAAGAATAACAGCTTAATGGAGGAAAAGTTTATTTTGCTTCATGGTTTCAGAGGCTCTAGTCCACAGTCATTGACTTCATTGCTTCCCATCCCAGGGTAAAGGAGAACATCATTGTGCAGAGTGCGTGGTGGAGCCAAGCGGCTCACTCACAGTAGACAGGAAGGAGAGGGAGAACATGAGGATGGGGCCAGAGCGAGACAGACCTCCCAAGGGAAACGCCCAGTGGTCTCCCTCCTCCAGGGAGGCCCCACCTCCCCACGTATCCACCACCTCCCCAAAATGCTCTCAACACGAGCTTTTTTTTTAATTGGTACATTGTATATACACATCACAATTACACTCCACATTGAGAATTTGTACCAATATATGACACAACTTAATTCTCATTTTCCCCTCCCCCACCCACCCTACCTCCCCCCACTCCTATATATACAAGCACTGTTTCCTTTTAACATTAATTTTTTCTTTCTTCATGATTTGCCCCTAAGCCCCCTTACCCTTTGAATATTTACTATTTCACACTATCAATCATGCATTCTAGAACACATTTATAACTTCAGTTTCTCATATCACAGAAAATATACGATATTTGCACATCTCTGACCTATTTATTTCACTTATGAGTATGTCCTGAAGGTACGTCCATTCGAGAGATGCAGATGAAAACAACTCTGAGATTTCATCTGACTCCACAAAGAATGGCTGCTATCTCAAAATTAGCCAGCAATAAATACTGGCAAGGCTGTGGAGAAAAAGGAACCCTTCTCCACCCTTCTCCACCGTTCTCCACTGTTGGTGGGAATGTACACTAGTACAACCATTATGGAGATCAGTGTGGAGATTCCTCAGAATCTAAGATTAGACATCCCTTTGACCCTGCCATTCCCCTGCTGGGGATATACACAAAATAATTACAAGATTCCTATCACAGTGACCTATGTGCACCCATGTTTATAGCAGCTCAGTTTGTGATAGCTAAATCTTGGAAACAACCCAAATGCCCATCAACTCTAGACTGGATAAAGAAGATGTGGTTTTTTTAATAAAATGGAGTATTACTCTGCCATAAAGAATGATGAGATTGAATCATTTATACTCAAATGGACGTACCTTCAGAACATAGTCATAAGTGAAATAAACACATGGTCTTTTGCAAGACACAGATTTACTTT
>PVIC010014578.1:0-36362 GCA_004025085.1 Thryonomys swinderianus | reverse complement strand
TAGCTGTGTATCAGACAAAGGGCTATTATCGACAATATATAAAGAACTCAAACAGATCAGCATCCCCAAGTTTAAAGACCCAATTCAAAAGTGGGCAACTGAAATGAACAGACACTTCACATCTTCTTTATCCAGTCTCCAGTTGATGGGCATCTGGGTTGTTTCCAAGATTGGGCTATCACAAACTGAGATGCTATGAACATGGGTACACATATGTCTTTAAAATATGATTCTTTTTAATTCTTTTGAGTATATTCACACCAGGAGAATGGCAGAGTCAAATAGGACTTCTAGTCCTCGTTTTCTGAGGAATCTCCCACTGATCTCTGCAATGGTTGTATAAGCCTATATTCCCACCAACAATGGAGAAGGGTTCCTTTCTCCTCACAACCTCACCAGCATTTATTGCTGTTTAATTTTGCAATAGAAGCTATTCATTACGGAGATAGATGAAATCTCAGTGTTGTTTTAATCTGCATCTCTCAAATGACCAGTGGTGTTGAGCATTTCTTCATATGCTTCTTGGCTGCTTTTACTTTTGCCTTTGAGAATTGTCTACTCATTTCAGATGCCCATTTTTGAATTGGGTATTTAAACTTGGGGGGACTGATTTGTTTAAGTTCTTTATATATTTTAGATAGTAGCCCTTTGTCTGACAAACAGCTAGTAAAGATTTTTTTCCAATATTGTTCATTGTCTTTTAGCTGTGTCAGTTTTTTTTTTTTTCTGAGCATAAGCTTTCAGTAGGATGAGTTACCAATTGTTGATTCTTTCTGCTAGTTCTTGTGCTCCAAGAGTTTTACCTAACCTGTTTTGCAGCAGGTTTAGTGTTTCTATTTTAATGTTTAAGTATCGAACCCATTGTGATTTTAGTTTAGTACACAATGAAAGAGATAAGTCTAGTTTTAGTTTTTGGCAGGTTAAAGCCCGGTTTTTCCAGCACCATTTGTTAAAGAGGCTTTCTTTCCTCTATTGAGGATGTTTGGCTCTTTTGTTGAAGATAAGGTAGATTAGTGTATCTAGAGTTGTTTCTGTGTCTTCTAATCTATTCCACTAGTCCTCAGGTGTGTTCCTTTGCCAGTACCATGCAGTTTTTATCATAGTGGCTTTATAGTAGAGTTTTAAGTTGGGGGTTGTAATACCCCCAGCCACGTCCTGGTTGTTTACAATTGCTTTTGCCATTCTAAATCTCTTGTGGTTCCAGATGAATTTTTGGATTATTTTCTCTAGCTCTGTGAAGTATGGTATTGGGATTTCAACTGGAATTGTATTGAATTTGTGTAATAGTTGTGGAAATATAGCCATTTGGACAAAGTTCATTCTCCCTACTCAGGAACAAGGGATATTTTTCCATTTTCTGATATCCTCTTCTATCTCCTTTTACTGAGTCCTGTAGTTTTCAGAGTAGAGGTCTTGTACCTTCTTTGTTAGATTGATTCCTAGATATTTCATTTTTGGGGATGCTATTGTGAAAGAGATTACCTCCCCAATTTCCTTTTCAGTGAGTCTGTTGTTTGTGTATACAAAGGCTATTGATTTTCAAGCACTGACCTTGTATCTAGCTACACTACTAAATTTGGCAATTAAGTCTAGCTGTCTTTTGGTTGAGTTTTTAGGATCTTCTATTTACAGAATCATATCTTCAGTGAATAATGACAGTTTAACTTCTTCCTTACCTATGTATATTCCTTTTATTTCTTTATCTTGCCTAATTGCTGTGGCTAATTTTTTCAACACTATAATGAACAAGAGTGGTGACAGCAAACATTGCATTTATAATTTTTTGTGAGTGAGTGTTGGGAGGTGATAATTTTAAGTTGATAAGGAAAAAGTTTAGTTTAGTTCAAGACAAAAATAATAATTTCCAAGATTATCAAGTGCTTTGCTACTTTAACTATGAGAAGTGTCCTCTCAACTCTCATGTTATTTTATCACAACAAACCAGCCTACTGAAGAATGATTGTGGAACACCCTGAAATTTGTGGTCATAATGACAAACCCTCTCTTTAGCTACACTTTGGTCAGGATCGTCTAAGTACTCTTCTTAATTAAGTCCTAACCTTGATCCTATCCTCCCTGGTCCCTGATAACTCTGGGGTAGCAAAAGCCCCCCATCCCTGGTGTCTGATTACCTGGCCTATATTCAGCAAGAATCCTGTTAGGTCAGTTTGCAAAGAATTTCCCATACTGTTGATCTCTCCTGTTAGTGCCACCTTATTTCTGTGACTATAAATTTCCCCTTATATTTAAAATTGAGCTCAATCCTATCCTGAGATCTGTTTTTCTTTAATCTGTTTTTTTTTTTTCTTTTTGGTGTTTTAACTACTATTAGGCTTTGGTTCCCTTTAATAATGTATAAATGTTAAATCTATTTCTGCACCTGTGGATTGCTGCTCACCATGATACATACTGTTCTTTACACATGTGCACGTTTTTCTTGACTGCACTGGGGACAAAGTTCAGCAATTCATGCTAAGCAAGTATTCAGTGATCACTAAACTACACCCCAAACTCATGGGATCTGTGAGCATTTTAAACATGTCAGAACATATTCCTGCAACTGTTTCCCTCATATTTTGAAACTACTTCCCTCACTTTTCAGTGCTTTAATACCATTCTATTTTAGTTATGTTTGCCTAGAGTTCTCTGTGGATGCTGGCCTGAGTACCACCTTAATTTCTGAATAATACCTGACAACCCTTTCCCTACCATCACTGTGGACTGATTGTTTTCTCTCAGACTCATATACCATAGCCCTAATCCTCCTTATGATGTGATTTGGAGATAATTTCTTTAAGATATGATTAGAATAGTCATAGATTAGATTGGAATAGTCATTAGAATAGATGGGATTAGTATCCCTGTAGAAAAATGAGAAGATATATGACCCTGTGCCCAGTCTGTCTTTCTTAACCAAAGAAAGGCCTTGTGACTCCATAAACATAAAAATTGAAATGTAAGCATTATTTAACCCAGCCTAGCTTGTTTGTAGCAGCACAAATGAAGAAAAACATGATATGCTTTTGGTATTAAGACTCACATTAGCCAGTGATATAATATCAAGTTGATTACCATAAAGAGAAATTTATTGTTTGACAAATCTTGAAGTACTGACTAAATTTACCTGCAGGAAAGTTTTTATTTAGAAGTTTCCAGAGGAATATCAGATGTCAGTGTCCCTTTGTCTTTTTCCCTGTTTTGCCTTGTGTTATTTTCATACTCTGGATATGGACGATGCATCCAAAAGCTCTGAGTTAATATAATGATGCCAACATCAGTGGAGAGAAAAAGAACATATGGCTGGGAGCCTTCATACAAGTGCAGAGACTTACTGTGATTGCACTGTTTGAGTTCCTCATCACTTTAAGGGAACTTTGTGCTGTAAAGGTTGGAGACCACAATCCAAGTTTCATCCAGTCTGAAGGGAAAGACCTAGGAGTGTGGAGAACTGGAGGAAGGAATTGCAAGTCAAACATGATATTCTATGGGGAAAACACCCGAAAAGCAGCAGGCATAAGAAGATCACTTTGAGATTCGTGCTGTTTCTTAAGAGTGGAAGATGAATTCCCTATGTACAAGGCACTCTCCTTACCAATAAGTGTGTTAATTCTGTTAATCTGTAATATATCTATTCTTAGACTCACCTAGAACTCTAAAGTAATGGAAGTGGAATTTCCCCAACCCTCTAATACCATTATTAGAAAGAGGAAAGGGTGTTAGATGAGGTCGGGGGGAACCCTTATTCCTTAGGGTCTCTGGATTGTTCTATGTTATTTTTTTATGCCTGGAAATTCTTCCCCTTCTCCTTAGTGACAACTTACATTATCCTTTTAAAACCCAGGCACACATTGACTCAAATGTCAGGGTGCACTTAGATATTCCCTTGTGAGAGAGCTTCTACCAACTTTCCTGTTCTGTCCAAATTTTTAGACCTTGTTCTAACACTTTATCCTCCATACCACTTATCTTGTAATATATATTTTCTGTGTCTCCTCCCGAAAATATCTGCCTAAAAGGGCAGGGAACTTTGATTTTTGTTCAGTGCTCACCAGTGCCCAGAAAAATGCCTAGTGCTCATAGGTGCTCAATAAATCCCTCTTGAATCTGTGTCCCATTAACGTTTGTATAATGCTCAGCATATTGCCTTCTACTGTGATGTGCATACCTCTGGCTAAACTCTTACAACATTTCCTTAATTTTATGATTCCTTCTCTTTCCTCTTGAGTGTCTGTGTCTTCAGGAATTATGCTGCTGATACATATCAGGGGATCTGTTCTATTTTCAAAATCAGTTTTCTTAATTGGCATCATTATTCTGAACATCAGCATCTGGAATGTTGACATTTTCCAATTACTCTTTGTTAATTTATTTATGTTCAGTTGGTATTTAGGGAAGCTATGTGAAGTTGTGAATGTTGTTTAGGAGTTTACATTAGAAAAGAGAGAAAGAAGTATTTATAGCTGTGATACATTATCTCAATACTTAAATGTATTCTGGAATTTATTCTACTGACACATTAAAAATCAACTACCATGACAAGGCAATTATTAGTTTAATTTTCTGGGGCTTTTCAGTCACTAGCTCTACTATATAATTGGCCAAAAAAAGATCTTCACAGCTTCCTGTTTCCTCCACTTACCATATATAGACCTTGCTCATTTCTAGTTCCTGTCTTTCATACTTCTTGATTTCAGTGCTTTTTGGAGCCAACTCACCTATGTTATTGTGACCCTTAGTTATGATAAGTCAACTTGACTAGGTCAAGGAATACCTAGCAGATTAGTAGAGTATACTTCTATCTGTGTCTCTGAGATGTTTCTAGGCATGTAGTCCAACAAGCTGGTGGGGGAGAATGATTCTAAGTAACATCATCCGATGGGCTTGTGGCCTGGAGAATAAAAGAGAAGAAAGAGGAAGTCTTCTGTGTGTTTGGAAATTCCCTTTGCTTGAGTAGGTGCTTTTTTAGCTGCTATTACCTGAAGACATCAGACACCAGTTTCCTCATCCTTCCCATGCAGACTCATACCGGCAACTCTCCAGGGAGCTTCAGGGCTTTGGTCTTGGATTGTGCTGCATTCTTGATCCCTATTGGTCTGTGCTTCCAGTTTCTTGGACTGAGAAGATCCTACTAGACTCTATGTATTCTGGTCCCTGCTGGACCCTATATATTCCTACTGATTTTGTTTCTTTAGAGAGCCTGAGCCAATACACTTACTGATCCCTCCAAGAGCCACCATGTCTTCCAGCCTTAACAGTAGGGCTCAGGATTATTTTCTCTCCCAGAAGGTGGAGTCTGCAAAGGAGAAACCACCTTATTGCTAATTTTATAATTTTTTTTTGAGACAGGGTCTCACTTTGTAGTTCAGGTTGGCCCTGAGCTCACTGTGTAGCCCAGGCAAGCCTCGAACTCAGCAATCCTCCTGCCTCTGCCTCCCGAGTGCTGGGATTACAGGCATGAGCCACCATGCCTGGATTTCTAATTTTGTTTTTATACCATTCCTCCTTCATCTATTTAAACACTTCTAGTGATTGGTAGTATTGGAGTATTAATATTTCTGTCATGCTTCTGTGTCCCCATTTGATGCCATCTATTATCTTACCAGCACCTTCTCTACATTTAGAAAGATGTACATGCTTTGGAACTTTTCTTTCCAGTTTTAATGCTGATACTATCTGAGATGAGCTCACTATCTATGTAGAAATCTTCCTTGATATTTGCCATTACTATGTCATTTATTCTTGCATTCATTCCTTCCAAAACATCTGATGCCAGGCCCTGGACATTCTCCAACATAAAAGAAAAATCTCCATCCTCAGACATTACAGTCTAGTGGGGAGGAGAGATAATTGTCAAGCAATCATAAATGTACACATAAAGTTACTACTATGATAAGCACATAAAGTATGTAGAGAGATAGAAACTAATACACAAATTTGATCTAATTGAGAAAGCTAGCAGAGGCTCTTCCAGGGGAGTGGCAGTAGGACTGGCATGTGAAAGATGAGAAGTAATAAGGGGAAGAATAGAGAAAAGCATAGCCTAGGTAAAGGAATAGCATAAGAAACTGCCGTGTGTGTGTGTGTGTGTGTGTGTGTGTGTGTGTGTGTTTGGTGGGAGGGAATTTGTGAATATTTCAAACTAAAAGAATTACAGTAGTTTGTATTTCATGGCTTTGGCACCTCAAAAAGGTTCCCTACAGAAAGTTATGTGACAATTTTCAACAGCTGCTGGACTTTCTTCTTCACATCTGCTCAGAAGAAATCAACTCATGATGTTTTCTGAGACAAATGACAGATGTCATTGACAGATGTCACCACAAACTTTGTGAGTCTCAAGTGATTTATGTGGGATTAAGTTCTCAAATGTTGGAATAAACTAAGTACCTAAAATAGGAGCTGTGGATTCTCCCATTTAAATGCTAAATGGAAGAAGTGAGTTTTCAAGTGGGAAGTTACAGTATTATAGTAGGAACAGAAGGGACAGCTGTGAGAAGTCATGATACATGTCCTCTATAGGCTGCATCTTGGTATTCCTCAGGGCTTTGTTGGATGTTCTAAGTAGTGTAGTGTTAGAGGGTCAATTAAGTGGAATATGCTTAATAAAGTGACCAAGGTGGTAGACAAGATGTCCAACTAGGAATATTTGAGGGATTCCCATGCACATAAAGAAGACCTTTCTGACTAACTGGAATGCATATGACAAAGAACAACAGGTTGAAATTTTGAGGAAACATATTTACTTCATTTTATGGAAGATTTTCTCATAATCTAAATGGTGGACAAGGAAGTGGGTTGTTTCAGGAACTTTTGACGTCTGTGTAAAAGGGACTGTCTATGTATTGATATCAGATCATTACAGAGAAGATATTGGAGAAGAGAAATTTATGGCATACATAAAGACTGTATGAGCTGTTGTGTTACTCCCTTCAGCTCTGAGTCCTTCCAAATCTACTAAGGTGACAGGCCCTGTGAGGTGCACTATTAAAAGCACTTGCCTGTCATTCAACCCTAAGACTTTTATCCCTTCTATTTTGAGTTGGTGTTAGCCTCCAAAGTTTTCATTTTATCTTTTAAATTGTAACTATTCTTATATTCTATATCTTCTTGTCCTTGAGAATTTAATCACTTGAGAATTTATATGCATGTTAAATAAAATTCATTGTCCATTTCAGGAAAGAGACATTGGCATAAAATTCACAATTTAATTACAAATGGTGGATTCTTACAGGCTTAGGAAAGACAGATTAATCATTTTTAACAGATGGCCTGTACATTGTCATATCTTTTACAGTATTCTGTGATATATTTATAATATTAACATAGGGTTAGCGTTCCTTTAGATATTCTGTATTAGGAAATTTTATACACATTGCATCCATTTTTGATAAAGGATAATTTTGATAAGGCATAATCCATTTTTGATAAATGAACCAAAAAGCATAATATCTTGGGATTTATACTGGGTTTATGTCCAAGGTATTTATTCTTTAAAGCCTAGTAAGTGATCAGTCCAACTATTTATTGAATTTCTGCCTTAAACAAGGCACTTCAGAAGATTCCATTACAGGAAAAAACTCATAGGGAATTTATATTGTAGTTATTGAGAAGATTTACAAGTAAAATTTGAAAAATGCATGTATCTAGTCTCCTTTAAAATGTAGTTTTCCCTGTAAATTTTATAGAAAGTAGCCATTTGGAGTGTTTAGAAGCAGTAAGAAAACCAAGAAATGTTATTCATAATGGTGTTTGGCATCTTGTCTGTTTTCCTTCCTTTTAGAGTAATGAAAGCAAGTGTATCTAACATGGAACCAATTTACCAGAAAGTTATTTTGGAAGCATCATTGCAAATATTCATGATGTTCATTTCACAGTAAATGGTTTCAGTGAGCATGAGTCTATGGCTACATCTCCATTATCTGATGGCTGTCAAACAGCAGAGATAGGTGCTTAAATTCAATCTCTAATCACACAGATTTAGAAGAGATTTGCTTTCTTCTTTGTATGGATCTGTCATCCATTGGTCAAGTAGCTCAGACTTGACAGGAGATAAAGCTCATTCTTTGAGTGAAGATTGCCCATTTCTATCTTACCAAAAGAATAGTAAAATTCATACATTCAAAGTGTTTGTACCATTACTAAACAAATATCAGGTTTTCTTCTGTTTAAAAGGGGATAAACAACATAAGACATGTACTTTGCCAAATTGCTACACTTTATTGCAGAATAAAACAATAAACAATACTAGCATTAATTGGTTATCTTCCCTTAGGAGATTTTGTAATTGGTGAGTTGTGATCTTATAAAAATACACCAAATTATCAAATTCAGATTAGACATAAAGTACTATTATGATTGTCCAAAAGTCAAACAAGTCTCTTTTTTACAGAACTATAAATTCAACAATTGAAACCCATTACCCTGGAAACTGAGGTTGAGCTTAAGGACTACTACTTAAGCTAACTCAATTTTAGAGCAACTAAGAAAGCTAATGTCTAAACATGAGAGCTATACAAGATTACATGGCATCTCAGGTCAGGACTGTACGTAAGAAGCTGTAGCCCTTAGGATCCCATTGAACATCTAATATGGCATATGTACTTGGTTGTTCACAGGTAAAATCTTTTCATTATTAAGTATCAGGATTTTTAACAGAAAAATATGGATTTTGAAGTATCAGAAAAATCAATACTGTGTAGGAACATTTATTTCAGAAATTCTTCTGTTGGCTCAATTTTAACCAACTCACTTAAGTACACACACACTACTATATTTGGGCCTTTGTGGGCCTTTAATTTTGAAAATTTCAGATTTATTGATGAATTATTGACAATCAAAGTTTCATGCATTGACGGTGAACACAATTTAATCTATGGGGGTGACAAAGATATGGAGTATGTTTAAATAAAAATATTTATTACAGTAAAAGACAATCTCATAAATCTTCCTCAAAACATCCTCCTTTGCCTTGAAAACAGTTCTATTGTTCTTGTCACTTTCTGAAGCAGTTCTAGAAGTCTTCCTTCATGCATATGTCTAACAGGTGTCATAAAAAATACAATGAATGTCATTGTCAGGTGCTATTAACCAGAAAGGTGAGTTCATGAAACTCTTGGGTGTGTCCTTGATCATCCTATTTCCTGTTCTGCTGTGTGACTTCTGACTCTTTCCCAAAATCAAATCATGATCACAAAAGGTTAATTTTTTGAAATGACTCAGGACATCAAGGCGGCCAAAGAGGTGAAATAGGCACTTACAAAAGCTAAATTTCTGATAAAAATTGACATGTTATTTAAAAAAATTCTCTAATCTAATGCAATTTAAATATCTCATTGAAAAAAATGAGGATTAAGTTGTGTCATATACTGGTACAAATTCTCAGTGTTGAATGTGATCAGGATATGTATGTAAAGTGTACCTATGTCACAATAAAAAAATTAAAATACTTTCCTAATACAATTGATTAGGTGATTCTAGATATGTATGGGTTACTAAAAGCCCATGGCAAGGCTCTTTCTTTTTTAACTTTTTATCAGAGAATATAATCAAGTTGTATTTCAGCAGTTAGTGTAAAAACAACTACAGTCAAAAGAAAGACAAGCAAATAAGCTGTCATCCTGTCAAAACATATTTTAAAATAAACTACATTAAGAGATTTAAAAATCTCTGGAAAGATGCATAGGCTCTAGGAACAAGTGATTTGTTAAGCCAAGGACAAAGCAAAGTGGAAATGCTGTCAAGTTACATGAACAAGAAGGAAAACAAGGTAAATCAAAGGAGTATTAAAATGTATTAACCCTTCCTTATTAATGTTGCCAGGTCTAATAACATAGAAACTTATAAATCTCTGAAGGAAATAATGGCTGAGCAGGAACAAATAAAATGGGATCTTGAGGTCAATATTTTATCATTTATTTAATGTAATTAAATTGGAATTTAATTCTTTATAAACAAAGACACACTTAAACTCAATGACAAAGCTTTTAAATTTCATACACCAAATAAAATGAAAAAAGTGATAGTGTCCTGGTGGAAAAATACATTAATGTGTCACACAATTAAGGAAACAGGAATTTCCAACTTTAATATTTGTGTTTATTAAGTATATAAATTTAGGCATTATATTTAATCTCTCTGAGGCTCAGTGAGGATTAAATATCTTTTAGGCAGCCTTATAAAAGAGACAAAATAAATCGGTATTAGCTATATTTCTGAACTTGAATCAGGAAATGTTCTCAAGTCTGATTTCTCCCACAGTGCATTTTAGACTGAACTTTAAAATTTTCTATGACATGACATTTTCCTTATGTATGGGTGTGGAAAAATTAGACTTCCTTTTGTTGTAAGAATATTAGTAATTTGTGATTAGAAAATTTTAATTTAGAGTTCAAGCTCTTGTTCAGTATCAATTATTTGTGAGATTTTAGGTAAGTTATAGATAAACTGGTCAAAATATGCATTGTACAACTAATGGAAAATGTGAGTATGTAATGCACATAAGTGAGACATCTAACAATAATACACATCTAAGAAAATTCATGGTTCTCCTCTGTGGTATCTGTAGCCCATAAGATACTAGAAGTCAATAGGAAGAGGCCATTATTATTGGTTGGGGCATCTGAGGACCAGTATTGCTCAATTGAACACAGAATTACCAGTTTCAGGCACGCACATCTGCTGATCCATGTTCATTTATTCAGGTAGCCAGAGACATGCTAAAATGCAATGGAAACCTCGATTAAAATTAGGCCTTGCAGTTGGTTTTGAGAAAGTATGTTGACAGATTTCACAAGGACTGTAGGAATCCAAAAGCTAATAATATTTACGGATTTTCTGTATATTAGAATATTCTTATACTTCTCTTGATTATTATCACGGAGCTTCTACTTATTTCCATGTACTTATCCTTCCATAGTTATAAAATTCCTGATCTACTAACGTCTGACTGCCAGAAAGCTCTTTGCCAACAGAAAAGTTATGACATGTAAATAGAAGTTCTGGTTGGTAATTTGCAGATTACTCACTTTTTACAAAAGATAGTTGGCACAAGTCCTTGATTCACTTCTCAGTCTTTTCCACGTTCTCCTGGGCACCACGAGACTGTGTTCTTGTGGTGTAACGCTGCGAGCCGCGTTCACAGTAACAAGAGGACACGCTCCTGGAGCGCGGCGTGACCGGGGCTGCGGCCCTCCCGGCTTCTCTTCTCTGGGCAGCTCCGCTCCCAGCTTTCCTCAGACACGTCACTTTCCTGGAGTGAGCACGTGTCTAGAGTCTCCACTGCACGTTGGGCTTAACTCTCACAGTTTCATAGGCTTCTTTCTCAAGGGCCCTGGATGGCCTCCCAGGCCACCTCCTGGAATCTACGGGCAACCTCTTCTGACCCCATAACTCTTGCGTTCTGTATCCCTGTAAAGTCATCACGCCTGGATGATGCCACAGTTTGCCCCCAGTTTAAGTCATAGCCAGGCGCCTGGGGGATCGTGCCTACTACGTACGCATTTTGTTTTTCACTCGGACACACCTTGTTTAAAGGAAGAGGGTTACTTGGTCTCTCACGGTTACAGTTTCCGCAGTTGCTTGGCTCCGAGGCAGAAGTGGCATGGCACAGGGACATGATTGAAGAAAAGCTGCTTACATCATGGAAGCCAAGAAGCAGAAAGAGAAGGAGGAGAAGCCAGGGAGAAGAGTGTAACCTTCCGGTCCATCCTCTGGGCTTCCAGCCTCTTCTGGTTGGGCGGCTGGAGCACAATGACAATCATTTTCCGAAAGCCCACCCATTAAGCACATGAGGCATTGGTGAACATTCCCAGATCCAAACTATAATAACGTCTTGCACACTTTTGTTGTTTTCTTTTTGTATTTTTCAGTGCATTAGAGGTAGTGCTTCGCTCATTTGCTTCATTATTATTCTCTATTAATATTTTTTGGCTTTTATGGACTTTCTGCTGAAAGTGACCTTGACCATGTGGTATGTATTTCCATTCGGTAGTACTCCCTTATACATGATATGTTTCCCATAGTTTCAGTTACCCAGCTTCAACCACTATGACTATACTAAATGTAATAAACTAGAAATATATATCACACAGCTTAGATAATTTGTATTACAGTATATCATTATAATTCTGTTGTATTAATAATTGTTAATCTCTTACCTACTTTACAAATTATATTTCACCATAGGTATATTTAGATAGGAAAAATCCCAGTGCTATATATATTCAGGGTTTAGTATTATCTGTGGTTTGAAGCATCCAATGGGGGTCCTGGAATGTATATCCTGAGAGTAATGAACACTTTACTTAATTTTCTTATTTCTAAGTGAATTTTATTTTACTTTTCTCTGGACTAAGATTTTTGTAACAGTTAATAATGTGGATTACCACTTTTTCTATGAATGTGATCATGGTTTTACACTACAGGTGGTAACATAGAATTCATCTACCTTTTTCATTCATTTTTTGACCTTTTATTCACCATTCGCTATTTCCATCCCTTCCCTAACTTCTTCCTATTCTTTTATTTCATGATATAGTCCTGTTCTTTCATTATTCCTTTGCTCAGTATTCTGTGTTTTGTTAACTTCCTTAGAGTTTTAATTGTGTAATTATACATGTCTCTAAGTCCTAGATTATGAATTTTTTCTTCTGCAGAATAAATTTTTGATCAGCCTTGAGTTTTATATCACATGGCACTATTCCTTGTACATAAAAAGTATTTGGTAAATGTCCAGAGCTGAACAACTACAGTTTAAACACCAGAGAATGTGGGATACAAAATAAGTTGAGCTGACCCAGAAATTCAAAGAAAAAATATGAGCTTCATAAGTGGGTCACGGTTACAGAAAGCAATCGATGCCAATTGGAACTGGAATTCAGTAGGCTTCAAAAATGCTTTCAAGGAGACGGATGGAATTCCAAGCAACAAGCAGAGTGACAAATGAGCTAGGTGATAGCAATGACACGATGAAGGACTCCGTGCTTCTTCCCTCCGAGAAAAGAAATGAGACAAGTATCCGCTCTGAAAAATAATTCTAAACGATGTCTAAGACAGTCACAGTGCAAATGTGAAGTAAACTAAACACGGTATAATTTTGATCAAATATTGAGGTTTAAGTTTTCCTGAGTGGTCAATATTATATATCAATTACTACAAAAATGCTGATAATATTAAACCTAGAGGAAAAAAAATAGAGTCTTAGTATATTAGTTAGCTCTCCATAGAGTATATATAAAATCATTGAATTTATTGTTTACTAGTAATCAACTTTTATAACACTTTCATAGAGAAAATATGATGATTTAATTAAGATTATATAATAGAATCAGAGTGTAATGAACCTTACAATCTAGAAGTAGGGATGTTAATGATGGGAGGTGACGTGAAAGGGAGGGGTAAAGTATGCTTGTGTAGATGAGTATTCAAAAGAAGAGAATCGGTTATTAAGCTCACTGTAGTAAAATACAGGCCAAGTATATTATTCAGAAGAGCTGTTGTCTTCGACCTTTTAAGGCATTATCACAAAAGATCATAATGAGGTAGCCCCCCCACTTGTCTCACGGTTCTGGAGCTGAGGAAGCCAAATTCAAAGCAGATTTGATGTGGTGATGACCCACTTCCCCCATGATGGTGCTTTCCCTGTCCCTTGCATCACAGAAGGGCTGAGCTAGCTTTCTGGGATCTCTTCCAGGTGGGCATTAGTCCAGCTCCTAAGATCCTCTCCCAAAAGTTTTACCTATTACCGTTATTTGAGTGATTAAGATTTCAATATATGGATTTCGGTATGCATAGCAGTAACTCAGATCAAGAATTAAAAAAAATCATAAAATAAACCTTCCTATTTCCAAGGGAACTTAACAAGTAACACATCTCTTCTTTAGTTGGTTTCCTAAGAAACTGAGAAAAATGAATGGCATGATGAAAAGAGAGAACCATAGAGAACTGGAGGACTTGCAAAAAAGGTTAGGGTTAGTACAGCCTGGCCTGGTTTGTTTTGCCCGGTTTTACCACTCGGACATCTTTCTTTGCCTCCTTTGGCTTGGGGTAAGCAAGGGGAATGCAGAAGGTTGAGATGCACTGTGGAGACAACATACTGTCTTCTCACCACTACTTGAATGAGAAAGAAAATAAAGCCAGAAAGGCAGAGTTGGCATAAGTGAATTTAACTTTCCTCCTCATTGGGGATATTGGTGTATGTCATCTAAAATTAATAAAACAAATAAGCAAGTTTTCTATTCAGCCATAAAATAGTAATCTTTAGTAGAACTGTTAGGATCACTTTAAGGACAAAGAGGAACAGGATTAAGTAGAAAATCATTGTTTCATTATCAACTCAACTATTTGACTTTTTATTAGCTCTACAAATCCATTACTCTAATTATAAGAATAAAGATGAAATGATGGATGGGTTATTATAACTAAAGTTCAAATGAACATTTTTCCATAATGGTTGTTATTCTGTATTAATAATCTAATTAATTATCTATTCAAGGCTTACTGCTTCCTCATTACCTCCACCCCAAAGTTACAGACACATAATACTTTGTTAATAATAATAATAATTAATACTGTTGTAAAAGGGAAAACAGATTGCTAACATTGGTTGTGTGTGACGTGACATGCTGCATGCAGAAGGATTGCTGTAGTGTCCTTAATCTACACACACAGGTGAAGGACTGGTTGACTTCCCCAGCTCACAAGGTGCCTTCAGGGTCGGGCAGAGGTTAGTCCTGTCTGACACCCAAGACAGATCTTAAACACCTCACTTCACAGGCCACATTCCATCCACACAGTGTGACTATTGGTAGGAATATTTTCTTGTGGAGAACGACCCAATTCAACTAAATATTTTTTAATTCAGTTTACTGGGACATTATCATCATTGAGAATTTGTGCCTATATATGATACATCTTGATTCTTAGTTTTTCCTACCTTTGGCCCCTTCATTCTCCCATTCATTGGCTCCATTGGGTTCTAATTATCCATTATGAAGCTCACTCACCCACTTTTAGTGCATATGGAAATCTGCTGTATTACAGCTGACCTGTGAGTAGGGTGCGTAGTCCAGGCATTAAGTACCTGCTGAAAAGATGTGCTGTCTAGTTGGGCAAACCGCAAGATATTTGGATGAAAACAACTACTAAAATATAATTCAAATGTGATTTCAATTAGAATAAGATATAGAATTGACTGTCAATTCTAAAGTGAAATTTCAAAGCTATCACTACAGATCCTATTAAAAATTTGAATGACTGGATAAAGAAGATGTGTTTTTTCAGTAAAATGGAGTATTACTCTGCATATAGAATGACAAGTTTCATTCATTTATGTGCAAATGGATAGACCTTGAGGACATACTAATAAGGGAAATAAATAGATCACAGATATGTAAATTCCATATCTTTTCTCTGGCATGAGAACCTATAGGTGTAAATGAGTTCTAGGATGTATGATAGATTTTGTAAAATAGGAAATATTCAAAGGAAGTGTAGTGGGGGAACGTAATGAGGGGAAAGAATAAATATGATTTGGAAAGAAAAAGAAATAACATGTATATAAGCGGTGGGGGGCTGTGGGTGGGTAGGCATATGGGTAAAAATGAGAATGAACTTGTGTTATATACTGGTACAAATTCCCCAGTGTTGAGTATGATTGTGAGCTGTATATAAAATGTACCAATAAATAATTCAATTTAAAAAATTTGAATGAGTAACAAATTTGAAATTTTTATTTCTAATTAGCAATCATCTGCCTTTTTAAAAGAAGCAATAAATAAAACTCAGTTTAAATAATGAGTAATATTACTCATAAAATTACCCAAAGGAAAGCACCAGTAATGAATATGAATATCATTTCCATACAACAATAATTATATTCAAATTCCCTTTATATTTCCCCATGGGCCCAAAGATTACAAATTAGAGTAACATCGTTTTTTTCTTTTTTTTTTTTTTTGAGACAGGGTCTTGCTTTTTGTAGTTCAGGCTGGCCCTGAGCTCACTATGTAGCCCAGGCAAGCCTTGAGCTCAGCAATCCTCCTGTCTCTGCCTCCCGAGTGCTGGGATTACAGGCATGAGCCACCACGCCTGGCTAGAGTAATATCTTATACAATTTATTTGTGCACAAATAGACTCTTGGAGCATATTTATTCAAGAGAAGGGGAAATGAATTCCTTAGGTGATTTTTGAAATGCTTATTACACTGTGTGGATGTACTGGTGGTAGAGTGGTACCTCGGATTCACTAACTTGATTTGTCCCATGATTCTAGGGGAGGTGGCTGTGGTTGTGTTCTTTACCTGATGCAGAGTTGGTGAAAATAAGAAAAAATTCACTGAATGCTCTGGTTTTGAGTTGAATTAACTAAAGCATTTGCAAACCAAGCACCATTTTATATATTTACTATTTAGCATTAAACAGTTGGTTTCACTGCAACTAGGAGATTGCTTGTAAAATTTCCATTTGGGAATTGATCTCAAACCTTAATATCACATTGGCCTCAGGAAACTAATTTTAAAAGAATCAGAGTCAGTATTGACCATTTTTGTGATTTTGATTTTAACTAAATGATGTCTTGTTGAAAAGGACAGATAATTATCCAAGAGATAATATGTTTGAGATAATTTTCAGTTGTTGGATGACATCAAGGCCCTACTCTATACAAATGGCACATAATAAATGTAATCCAAGTACCAGATGAGGAAAATCTAGAATTAAAAGACTTTAACAGCTAGCTGTGGTGGCTCATACCTATAATCCCAGCACTTGGAAAGCAGAGGCAGGAAGATTGCTAAATTTGAGTCTTGCCTGAGTTACATAGTGAGCTCAGGGCCAGCCTGAACTATAAAGTGAGACCCTGTCTAAGAAAAAAAAAAGACAAGTTAATAGCAATAGGAAGGAGTCGTTTCTGCACACCATGCTTTGCATCACATATTTCATCTTATCCAATTGTCAGAATATCATTTGAATGATACATATTGCCAATTCACCCACAGGAAGAGTAAAGTTCTACATGATAAGTAAGCATCCCCAAAGCCACATAACAAGTATATTACAGATCTAAGTTGTAAGGAAATATCCCAGCCCTAGAATTCAAGTTCCTAATCTCTATGCCATGCTATTTGGGTGAATCCTATTAGCATGTTGGAATTCTACTTCTTATTTTGTAACTTAAGGTGTATGTTAGTTCTATGTAAAGTTATCAATGTTTTGAGGGTATGTTTGACAGTGTTCTAACTTCGTCTTGAGAGGAAATCTACTCTTTAAAATATAGTTGGATCGCTTCTCGGCCTTTTGGCTAAGATCAAGTGTAAAATATAGTTGGATTGTGAACAATCATACCCAGGTGAGTGCATGGACTCATTTCCTACCCCAAGAACATCCTTCTAAGTTCTCCAGTGTACTGAATATGCTTCACCAAAGCCAATGGGTGAGGCTTGGTGTCATGAGATGTGTACTTGTCTCATCAAGTGACCATATGTCTTAGTGTCATCCTGCTAGTTCAAGCATCACCCAAGCCATGGAAAACATCACAGCAATTGTTAGCCCAGGTGAGTAAAGAAAACCATGTTTTTCTGAGAGCTGAGCCTCCGTGCACCAAAGCCCTGCTCCTCCCAAACCAGCTTCCTCCACAGTCTCTCCCTTTGATGTTAAAGCCTGGTTAATGCCTCTTCCTCCGGGTTGTTTTGTGGATAAAGGAGATGGTCTGTGAAGTGATTACCCCTGAGCCTGACACCTAAGGACTTGGGAACTGTTAGCCAGTAAGTGTGTAATTATGCATATTTCACAAACTGCCTTCGTACACTCCCTTCTAACCTGGACTGTAACTTGGTGAAGTAGGCATTTACCTTCTCTGTGTCTCATGAGGAACTTGTTGCTCAGTAATGCTGGGAATTTAATTTAGCACAGTTGATGCTAAAAGCACAATCTTGAATGACAGGTCTCAGTTTTAATCCACGTCCCAAGGTTGTCAAAGCACACAAGTCCCTCCCGTCTGGCAAAGCTCACATGTGTGTCATGCTCCATCATGCTTTCCTCGGTTCTTCTCTCCAGCACGACTGCCACTGTTCCCTCCATCAACAGGTGACTTGGTCCCCGGAGCAATAAATCCATGTTGTCACTTATCTTCATTGGACTCAGCTTGTAACATTGTTCTTTCAGTGTCAGGATTACTTCGTATTTTCCATATTTTCAGTGAGTCTCTCTTCTTGCTTATATTTGACTTTTGCTTGCATCAGTGTTGGTATCTAGAGGTTTTTTGATTTCTTCACAGGGACCATTAAATGACTAACTCACTGAGTCATTCCACATATTTGCCTATGTGTCTGCTGTGTGCCACGCAGGGCAAACAAGTTCTCTGGTCTTCTTTTAAAGTAAAGTAGAGGATATTGAAAGGGAACATGCATGAAATGTGCCAATAAAATCAATTTTAGAAGTTGTTTTTTTATGTGCACACACATATTCATATGTTACAAAAATCTCAGAGTTGGAAGTATTGTATGGTAACAGAGAATGTCAAACTGGTTGCTCTAATCTTGATAAAAGACTACTTCTAAGGTGGTCACATGAGGTTAACATCTAATTTGCTATGAAGAAATCTGTAGCATATTGGTTTTGTAATCTGAATAATCAGTAATCAGAAAGTGATTGATTAGGCCTGGAGGAATTGACAATCTACTTAAAAAAAAACAATATATAAATTACTCTTTCTTTTGACCTCCTGGAGAGAAAGAAATTTAATGGATGTTTTTCAAATATTAACCATTTGCTAACAATCATTCAATATTCTGGCATGAAACTGTTTATTTATGATAAGAAAAGGTGATATCCTGGGCCTAGTCCATATACACCAGGACTAGCTTGTCCAAGAGTGTTATGATAACATGAATGACTTCTCTATGAACTCTCAGTGTACAAATTTGTGTATTGCCTAAGTATTTGCCATGTACTAAGTAATACTAAGTAAGGTACTAGGCACTGGGTGTAAAAACATTAACACAGTCCTAATTGTTTCAACTAATTATCAAGCATCATGAAATGCAGACTGTATTTCCAAAACCTGAGTCTACCGGTTGGTTCTTGGAACTCTTGCCCTCTTATACCTACCATGGGGAAAGAGCCACTTTCCTCTTTGGCACTGGCATGGACAGTCCACAGTGATGCAATCATTTCTCATTTCCTTTAATCTGCTGGACTGTGTCACCACCCAAGACCAGTTTGTGATTTAAACAATTTTGGCTCAAACTCTTACGTAAGGTATGTCTTCAAATAAGACTGTCACATCTCTGTAGTACCTTTATAAAGCAGCAATTCATCTGCTCAGTTTTGGGACTAGAAGAGCCCTTCAGGAAATAAAATAATAGAGGTTTGGGTTGGTCAGTGATTTGTTTCATAAGAGGAAATTGATGTTCACAATGGCTTTTAATTTAAAACATTGCATTATCACAAGGGTAACATCTTAAAACTTCTGTAATTCGAAGGCTTAGCTCACATTCTTAAGAATAGTTACTTAATTCCCTTGGAGCTTCTTCTACATATATTCAGAATTTTCTTGTACACCTTGAAAAATGTAGAGAAGCAATTGACCAAACAGACATCCTTTTCAGGTCTCTAGACTAATAGAATGAAGGGCCTGGGTGTTTCTTACTTTTTGTATAATTATTGCTTAAAATGTAATAGAGGATATAGTGAATTTTTTGAGATAAAAATATACAAACACAGTCTCTTAACATTTAAATAGGTAATGTTTCTCATTTTCAATCAGAACATGCTTGTATGAGTGTACTTCATGAAGCACTTGGAAGCTCACAGAATCCTTTTTATGTGTGGCATTTTGCTTTCAGAGAGCAACAAAGGATAAATCACTTTCCCATACATCATACTTCCGGTGTCCTGGGAATTACATCATAAGACTGTAAACTCTTTGTAGTTTAAGGAGATTGTGAATGGTGAGTTAATTTCATTCAACATCTTTTTTAAATGTGGAGAATTTTTTCTCAAACATCCATCCGACCAAGTAAAACATTTCATTCCTTACCTAAGTTCAGGAAGTGTGTGGGCTTTTATAATTGCAGGAGTCTGCAAGAGGCTTGCCTGGGAGACTTCTATAAAAAATGTATCCTCTGAGCTCCTCTGGCCTCATGTCCTGGCTCTGGTCTTTGTGTCTTTGGCTTTCCACTGAGATGCATTTACTCATCCACAGAATTATATTTAGCAATTATTTTAAATAAAGCATGATTTTTTGATTCCAAGCAGCAGAAACTTGTTTACTATGAATGGAACTTACTGGTGTTCCATTCATCAGTGAATACTACTTTCTAAATAATTTTGAGATATTAAGGAGCTAACAAAGAGAAATTACAGAAAGATAATTATGCTATCCATGGCTTTCTGTAATGAGGCATGCCAGTTGCATATTAATAATTCTTTAGCTTCCAAAGCAGGTTGCTAGGTGGTTTCATACATCCTGGTTGCTGCTTATGATTCAAAATAGACATTCCACTGATTTCTTCTATTTATTCCTCTACTTTGGAATAGTTCTGCACACCTCAGAGCCAGTTGAATTCTTTATTTCCTCTGTTCTCATATAATACTGCTGTACTAACAGATTGTCTTACAGTGTAGTTATTGATATTTCCCATTACCCTGGTCTCCTACAAGCAGAAGTATATTCAACATTGTATTTCCACAGAGTCTAGGCTTTAAGTAATATTCTATAAATTGAGCTGATTCTATATTGTGCTTCTATTCCTTCTCAGTTATGTAAACAACTTTCAGTGCGACTAAACTATAAAGGAGAAAAATTTAAGGTAAATCTTCCTTTATAATGTTTCTTTCTGTTGTAACAGAAAAGATGAATCCAATATGATTTACAAACTAATACATAATAGTTTTTAAAGATAGGAATATATTTTAAAACCCAACATTAATATAAAAGCAATTTTTTTCTCTCTATTAGTAAGACTTGGAAATATAAAATTTGTTTTAGCAACAGTTCAAATAACCTCAGAAATACTGGTGCACATAGCATTCAGAGATCTAAAACAGTGACTTCATTATATGTTCATTTGGTGTTTGTATTGCCAATATCTCAAGGCCGCCCAAGCAAATGACAGAATCTTAGCCCAGAAAACAACTTCAAGGAGATTTTTGTAGCCTCCTATGAACACAAGATAACTATGCCACCAAAGGGTGAGACATCATAACAAAATCACAGATATTAGAAGACAATGTTGCAGTATGGCAGATGTAACAGACTAGGAGATGTGCAGTTCAGGTCTTTCTCCAAGACAGTTTTCTTTGCCCATCTTCAAGGTGTGTGGTTTGCTGACAGGGTCCAACTGTGGGCTCCTTTGATTTGTTCCTGGCTCAGTTTTGCACCTAATTCGTACCTTTTCTTATTCAGCTTGAGCTACTGACTGAGCAAGGTGATTGTCTTAGTTCATTTTCTATTACTGTATCAGAGTACTTGAGGCTAATTTTCTTTTCTAACAAAAGAAAGAGGTTTACTTAGCTTACAGTTTTGGAGGCTGAAAGTCTGAAATCAGGGGGCCTTATCAATTCAGCTTTGGGTGGAGGCCTTCCTAGCTACAACTCAGGCTGTATCTATAGCACAGCAGTGATGGTATAATGGCCTAGATGTTTCCACCCATCATGGGACTCTTGTAGAGAACAATTCTGGCACTGGAGTTTTCCACTGGACTGTCAGAGACTTTTTCTGACTCACATGGTAGTCTGATCCCACTCTTATTCAGGTTGTTTCTGCTTCATTTCTCTCCCAGGTTTACTCCCTAGTCAACTTTGTACATTTTCATAGTGTCTCAGCGTTCCTCTTTGGAGCAATGTATCTGCAAAAAAGTGTAGTAATAGAATAGGGCAAAAGATCAAATCTGGACACCAAATGATTGCTAAATGTGGGCACAGCCTGCCCCAACCTACTTGCCTTAATTAACATAATTCTTAGGGCCCACCCAGCTCTCTGTGAGTGGGGGTGAAACCTCTGCTGTAATTGCATCCTGGACATGTTTTCCTTCCCTATCTTTGTTGTGGTTCTTAAACACGTTATAGGAGGTTTCTTTAGTGACCTCACGTTATGTAGCAATTTCTTAGCTATCCATTAAGTATTAGTAGTACTTTCAAATATTATCCAGCCACATAAGTGCATATTTACAGCAAATTTTAGATACACATATATTTCCCATGGTCTATACTGACTACAAAAATACAATGCCACCCCTCTCCATGACCCTCTTTGTGCCTCTGCTCCTGCATGTAGACCTTACAACACCATACAACTGCCATGCAGAATTCCATGTAGATCCCAAGACATAGGCCATTGCTTCTATTTCATACACTGATCATGGAGTTTTCTGCTTCTGGATACATGTCTTAATCCATTTGAGCTACAGTGCAAAACACAACTTGAATGGAGTATAAACAACAGAAGTTTACCTCCCATTGTCTTGGGGGTTGAGGATCCAAGACTAAGATGTTGCGGTAATTTGGTGTCTCATTGAGTTTGCAGAGTATGTTTGGTGTGTCTTCACATAGTAGAAAGGATTAGGGAGGTTTGTGGGCTCTTTTTTTTTTTTTGAGACAGGGTCTCGCTTTGTAGTTCAGGCTGACTCTGAGCTCACTATGTAGTCCAGGCAAGCCTCGAACTCAGCAATCCTCCTGTCTCTGCCTCCTGAGTGCTGGGATGACAGGTGTGAGCCACCACGCCCGGCATTGTGGTATGTGGTATTGATTGCTGGTGGGCGTGAGTCTCCACGCCCAGCATTGTATGTGGTCACCGGGGATCGAACTCAGGACCTTGTGCTTGCGAGGCAGGTGCGGGAACCACTGAGCTAACCCTCCGGCCCTGTGGGCTCTATTTTATTTATTTTTGAGACAGGGTCTCGCTTTGTAGTTCTGGCTGGCCCTGAGCTCACTATGTAGCTCAGGCAAGCCTTGAACTCAGTAATCCTGCCTCTGCCTCCCAAGTGCTGAGATTATTGGCTTGAGCCACCAAGCCCGACTATGGACTCTATTTTTATAAACACGTTAATACAGTTCATTACAGTTCTGCTGCCTTGACCTAACAACATCCTAAAGGCTTCACTTCTTTGTACCATCAACTTTAGGATTGTGACCTAAACATCTGTATTCTGAAGGTGGCACAAGCAGACAACAGAATCCATCTTCCTTTGTTCCTGTAGAACTCATCCTCTGAAAGCAAGATTCAGTTTGTCCATCTTCATGGGAAGCTTTTGTCCTGTAAATTATTTCTCTTTTCTGCCACACTATATCTGGTTTATGCTTCTAGCTTTATAATTATCATGTAAAAATAGGAAGCTAAGAGGAGACTACAGTCTTGGAAGTGGTATTTGGTAACTATTTTTTTAGTATCTTCAATTTTAAAGGCATCTAAGTACATATGTTCAGAAAGCAGTTGGAAATGACGGTTTCAATATACAGATTTGAGTATCAATACTTGTTAGCACTTGAAGAAAATTATAGAAAGCATAATTGAAACAATCCCTGGTGAAATATATGTTGGAAGAAATAAATTATAAATAGCCTCTGCACAGTAAAATGATTAAGATAGACTGTAAGTTGGATACATCTACCTCTGCCACTTGAATCCAGTAGCTGGTTGCCTGGAAATGTGAATTATGGGTGACCTAAGTAGGTTACATTCCTTAAAGTTTATTTTATTTAAAAATAGTGTATTTTTTACTAACTTGCCCTTATTGTATCTATTAATGGAGTTCAGTATGATAGTTTGACACATGTACACAGCTTAAATCCAACCTTTATTTACCTTTCGCCTTTACCAGCCAATAGTAATCACCATTCGAATGGCTCGATTTTGGTCATGAGGAAGAGCATGCTTCACTCTTTTTTGTATCTGGCTTATTTCAGATGACTTTCAAAGTCATCCAAGTTGTCTGAGGAGGAGATTGTGTACATCTTGAGACCATGATGTTAAGTGAAGTAAATCAGACACACAATCTTAAATATCATATGGTTTCTTTTACAGAGGAAATCCAAATTTATAGGAAAATAAAATATAGGTCTGCGTCCTATTATCTGTGTTTTATATAATAGGAAGTAGAGAGACAGATCTTTCTCAGAAGGAACGGAGCTGAAGAGATGGATGACGAGAGGTGGAAAAGGAGATTAAAAAAAAGGAGTTAAGAGTGTTATGTTCGTGCAAAAATTCCACACAAAGAATGTAAGCATTTTATACTGCAAATATGTACTAATAACATTTTTTAAAACATCCCCAAATCATAAACGGTTTCAGGCTGAAAAGAGCTAAAGAAAACACGTTATGATTGTGAGTTAGCCAAAAAAGTAAGAAAAAAGGAGGAAAATACTAACCATTACACTTATGCTATCTATATAAATTCATGAGAATGCTTTTATTCTTTCTTCTAATCTTTAATTGGATCCTTCTTATAGTTTACCAAAGTGTAATACATGTGAAATGGCATGTGGCCTTTTAAATTGTGCAATTTTTATAAGTTTTGACATGTTCCACATACCTTTGAAACCACTGTTGTAATACAAATACAGAATATATTTATAACCCAAAATTGTCCTTGTGCCTTTTTTGTCCATTTCCTTGTCACTTTTGTCCTCCACTATCACAAAACTACCAATAACTGATGTCAAAATAGATTTATTTACACTTTTAGAATGTTATGTAGATGGAATAATACTATATGTCTTTTTTTTTTTTGAGACAGGGTCTCGCTTTGTAGTCCAGGCTGGCCCTGAGCTCACTATGTAGCCCAGGCTAGCCTTGAACTCAGTGATCCTCCTGCCTCTGCCTCCCGAGTGCTGGGATTACAGGTGTGAGCCACCACGCCCAGCAATATTGTATGTCTTTTAACATCGTGCTCATTTTGCCAGATGTGGTGGCTCATGCCTGTAATCTCAGCACTCAGAAGGTAGAGGTAGGAGGATTGCTGAGTTCGAGGCTTGCTTGGGCTCAGTGAGCTCAGGGCCAGCGTGAGCTACAAAGCCAGACCCTGTCTCAAAAAAAAAAAAAAATACTTGCTCATTTAATTCAATATAATTTGATATTCATTCACATTGAGTAATGTGTCGAGTTCTCTACATTTTGAATAATAGTCCTTTGATATGCCATAATTTTTTAAACCTTTGATCCATTGATGAACCTTTGAATTGCTTCTAGGTTTCAGTTATTTTAAATAAAGTGGCTATGAATGTTCACATATCAGTATTTGTACATCATACATTTTATCTATCTTGTATACATATTTAGAAGTGAAATATTTGTTTTTCTTGCTTTCTAAAAAAAAAAAACAAATATTTTCCAAAGTACTTGCAGTATATTTCATTTCTAAGAGCATTGTACAAATGTTCTAATAATATCTTGGTCTATGGTCTTTTTAATTCTAGGGGAAATATAGTAATACTTAGATTTTAATTCGTGTTTCTTTCAGGACTAATGATGTGGAGGACATTTCCATCTGCCACTTTCCATCTACATATTTTTTCTTGTGAAATGTCCACATCTCTTACTCACTTTTACTCAACTATTTTTGATTGTTGTAGGTGATTTGAAAGCTCTAGTTGCAATTTTTTTGAGTTTTGTGATTTGGAAATATCTCTTCCAGTCTTTAGCTTTTTGTTTACTCTCTTAATGAGGTCTTTCAAAAAGCAGAAAATTTTAGCATTAATAAAGTTCAGTTTTTCAATTTTATGAATCCTGTTTTCATATATCTTGGCTCAAATACGAGTCATAAAAATTTTCTCTTACAAATTTGTATTTTAGTTTTATACTTCTGGGATACACTTTGAGGTAATTTTTGTATGGGTAGAATATAGGGCAAGATTCATTATCTTGCTTTAAATACTTGCTATTTTATAATAGTTATATTTGTTGAAAGACCACTTTCCCTCATTGAATTATATTTTTCCCTTTATTGAGTTTACTGGTAGATATTAGATATACGTTATGATGACTTTCCACATGGAGAAGAATGATGTATCATGATTCTGATTTTTTCCCATTCCCCTGCCCTCCCTATAGTTCTGCCCTCTATGTACATAAGCTTTGTTTCTATTTCTTGTTTTTACCATCAAATTTTTCGTTCCCTTCTTTCCTTGTGTTGGCACTTTTGTTAATACTATCTTGATTATATATGTGGAATTCTTTACCTAGACCTTTACTGACCCATTAATTTATCTTTATGTTAATATCATATTCTCTTCATTTTTATACCTGTGTAAGTTCTGACCATTATGTACTGTATGTCCTCTAACTTTTTTCTGTTGTAAAATTGTCTCAACTATCATATATTCTAGAGCTCAATTCATCTTCAGTTTTTCATATCTGAGGAAAGATATTTACACATCTGTGGCCTAGAAAGAAAAAAAATGTGATGATAATAAAAAAAGGGAAACAAGCTTATGTATATAGGGAGTGGGGGCATTGTAGGGTGGGTAAGGGAATGGGGAAAAAATGAGAAATTATGGCATACACTGGTAGAAATTCTCAATATTGTGTGTGATCATGATATGTATATATAATGTACAAATAAAGGCTCAAAAAATCGTCTTGACTATTCTATGTCCTTTACCTTTTTATATAAATATTGAGTTAGATTGGCAATTTTAAAGATTTCTTAAAACACTCTAAATAGAAAGCTCTAAATCTATGACTAAAGACTACATTACTTGTTCTTTTTCTAACCTGAAACAAATCTTTTATTCATGTTTTTTTCAGACCTTATAGTGTAACACAGATGGCAATCGGCATCTTGTTTCCTACCTAGGAGGAAATATCTAGTCTGTACTATTCAGTGATAAAAGCCACAAGACTTTTGGAGGTGTAATTAGCAAGGTTAGAGTCTCTTTCTGTTCTTCGTTGGCCAAGAATTTGTACGAAATCATATCTTGGGCTTTGCCTAATCTTTTTCTTCCTCTATTGGGGTGATTATATTTTTTCTTCCTTAGTTTTTTACCTGGTGAATTTCATGGATGCTCCTCTAGCAACAGATTGACATTCTCCAGGAAGGAGAAGCACTGAGGATTTCATTAATTTGTGTATTATTTATGCTATACCTCCTAGGGCTTATGGCTTATTCTACATGCTTGGGATCTATAGTAAAAGGAGACACAGCCTCTGCTGTCAGAGAGATTGTGTTCCAGTTAGATAAATAGTAAACAAACAGTCAAAAAGCAAGCCAACAGCCACTGTATCTAGTACTGATCAGCTTGGTTAAGAAAACAAAGTGATGAATAAATCAGGGCTAAGGCTGGTAAGATGCTGTTTTATAGAATGTACCCAAGAAAGAAGACATCACTGGTGATGAAACATTTGAACACATTCTTGGATAACGTGAGGGAGAAAGCTACTCAGCCATCTGGAAGAACAAACCTATGGAAGAATATATAATAAATACTAAAGAAGGAAATGACTAGCATATTTATGAAACTTCAGAGAAGTCACAAGAGCTGGATTAGTGTGTGGCAATGTACTGTTACATGATCAGTATTACTGAATGCAAGTGAAAATTGGAGTCAGAAGGCGATTTATATTAGAAAATACAGAGGGATATTCCTCACTAATACTCAGGTGGATGGTAATAATTTTGCATGCATCACCTATTTTTCTAACGTTGATGTCATTCTTAGGCTAAACTTGAGACAAAAAAGTTAGCTATGACAGAGTTAATTATACAAGTTGATAGCTAGATTAATAGTTTAGATCACACGCTCTGTAATGAAGCTTGATTATTGAAAAACAATTTTTTTTGAGACAGGGTCTCGCTTTGTAGTTCCAGCTGGTCCTGAGCTCACTCTGTAGCCCAGGCAAGCCTTGAACTCAGCAACCCTCGTGCCTCTGCCTCCTCAGTGCTGGGATTACAGGCGTGAGCCACCACACCTGGCACTGTGGTATGTGGTGTTGATTACTGGTGGGCATGAGTCACCACACCCAGCATTGTATGTGGTTACTGGTGATCCAACTCAGGATTTTGCCCTTGCAAGGCAGGCGCTGGAACCATTGATCTAAATCTCGGCCCCTGATTATTGAATATTTCTATGTAAGCATTTAGTTTTACTTCAGCTGACATTATTTTGATATATTTCAATGCTTTGCATTGTGACCACCAAGATTACTGGAAGAATCACTTAGAAGTTAAATTGCAAATTGACGAAATTGTTCTTACACGTGGTTTTTCAAGCAGGAATTATTCAGATAGAAAGGCATTTTGAGAAGAGAAAAAAGTTTCTGAGGACAAGTACAAACATTGCTCATTAAAATTCTTGATAAATGCCGGGGATTCAGCTCAAGTGGTACCGCACCTACCTTAGAAGCAGAAGGGCCCAAGTTCGATCCCCAGTACCGAAAAAGAAAAAATTCTTGGTAGTTTGTCTTCACTGTAAACTTGTAGATGTTTACTGAAAACTAAGGTAATGTAGAATCTCCAAGAGGAAGTTATGTCTGTTGACAATAGGAAATCTATGAACACCTTTAGGATACTCAGCTCAGTCAGAACAAATCTTGAGAAATTTGCCATGAGGCAAGAGCACTAAGACAGCTAAATTTCCCCTGATGGCCACGGGCCTGATCCACAGCTGAGTTCTGGCTGGCGCAACGTGGGATCTCATACAAAAGGTCGCAAATGATACCATTAAACATGATAAGCAGAACCTTATAAATTTTTATCACTCACTGCCTTTAATTAACCTTTAAAAGCTATTCATGTAGGAATGCATAGGCCTTGGCTTCTGAATAGAGCAGGATTTAATACAGCTGTGTTTAATGAGGATCAGTGGCTGCTTCTCTTCCGCAGTGTGACTGTGACATTTCAATTTCAAGAATACCATGTCTGTTCAAAGTACCACTCACTGAGCTTCAGAATGGCCAGTGGGGAGAAAGATTATTTCTTAATCATTTTTATTTTGGATCTGGAAATTTCATAATAGTACTGATATTTATAGATATGATTCCTATAATTGCATCATCAGTTAAATTCCAAACTCAGTGTGAAGTTTTCTATGAATTTATAGAATAAATCTCCCACAATGAGCTATATACTTTGTTTACAATGCAACACAGTTTTAAAAATAAGGTAGCAATTTATTTTTAAATTGCAATATAACAGATTACCACAGCCATAGCAGCTGAGAACAGCACATATTTATTATCTAATGGTTTCTTGTGGCAGGAATTCAGGGACAGCTTAAGTGGATTCTCTGCTTAGGAACTTACACTGATGTAACCCAGGTGTCAGCAGGACTGCATTCTTATTTAGAGACTCAACGAGGTAAGAATCCTCATTTGAGGTTACTTAGATGGGTGAGATTTCACATAGCTGAGGCTGGAGAGCCCTAGCTTCTTGTTAGCAGTCAGCGGGAGGTTACCTTCAGCTTTAGTGGCTGCTAAAGTCTCTTGGAAAAAGAGTAAGGTGGAATCCTATATTCTGTGTGGTATCACAGAAGTCATGCATCTTTTATTGGTTAGAAGCAAAGGGACAGGTCCAACTCCCCTCCTAACCCCTACATGGGACAAGACTATACAAAACCCTAAACACCAGGGAGCAAGACCATAAGGGCTCCACCCTAGAGTGGCCATCACTTAAAGCATCACAAAAGGTATCATGTGCTATACACAGAGGAAAAAGCACTCCCTTCAAAAAACTTAAACATGTAATGAACTTAAACAAATAAAGGCCATTATGTAGGGGTCATGTCCTACTCACGGTGTGTTGATTAACTGGTTTGCTTTTAGCATTAAAATCCTCACATCCTGCTACATGTTGGGCCCAGGCAACATTGAGGTTTGGGCTATGAGGCTTTCTCTGTGAGTCTGCAGTATATATGCCGGCTTCTTTACCTTATCCTATGCCTTAAAATTAGGTGAATCACACCCAGACTCTGAACTGTCCCATGCTGACATAGTAGGATCCTTGTTACCTTCACTTTGTATGAGATTGTCTCACTAATCATTATCCTACTCAGGGCAAAGGCTAAAGCCAGACTGTCATAGAGATAAACACAGAGCTAAATACAATACTAGTCTAAATTACTTTCTAAAGTGATTAACTGGGAAGAAGGTAAATCCCCTAGTTTGGCTTGTGATCTCTTGGTTTAACAAAAAAACGGGAATGTTAACAAATTGCTGGACTTTTAATTCACTTAGTTTGTGTCTAATACTAGCTGTTTATAATATAGGCTTTCTGAAAATCTAACATTTAAATATAAAACATTTAATAATATAAAATGGGCTTGAGGGCTAAATCTCTTTCCCTGTGTAAAAATGGGTACCTATGGGTTAACTGTGCAATTATGCTCACTGAGAAAGATATACCTATGGTCACTTCTGTACTGCAAATTCACTAGAGCGAGATCTCAAAAAGCCTTGATACACCTGCTCCCCTTCATTGCCCCTTTGCTTATGTAATTATGTCTAGATTAATATCTGTTTCTCCAGTGGCAACAGTTGCTGCTTCCCCTCCCATAGAAACCTAAAGATACAAAAATGAGTTTAAATTTCTGTTTGATACTGTCAAGCAATTTAAATCCCTTGAATCTGCAGGCAATCAAGCTGCTTTTGATCCTCCTCTGATGTGGTGGCGGTCCGTCCAAAGACTCCCCAGCAGTCATGCTTCAGGTTGAATTCTTGAGTCAAGAAAAGAAAGTAGTATCTTTGCAAATGTTTCAAGTGAACTGTATGTATGCACTGACATAGCATATTTAGTGTGATGTGAAGAAGTAGGATTGACATTAAGCATCAAAATTCATTTTCTTGCCAATAAATGTTGCCTCGTGCAGATGGCTATCCCATGTTCTAAAGATACTGCCTGAGATCACACTGATGTGATAATCAGTGATAGCATGTTTCAGAGAATAGTTCTGCACATCTTCTTCAATGGTGGAAGACCTTCAAATATCAAGAGGAGATTTAATATTTGTAATCAACCAGAGTCATTCATTCAGTCATTTTAATTAAGATAGGTGGTTGGGAGATATCATAAGTGGCTGGGGTACAGATAAATGCTTGATGGAACAATTGTTTTGCTTCTGAAATTTCTCTGAAAGCAATTTCTAAAGAAGAACTGCAAACACATTTTGATCAAGGATGTTAACATGTGAATGAGGATAATATGTCTCTAATGACTCAAGGAGACAATATTTATCTTAATATGTAATTGGATAAAACATGCTACAAGTATAGTTCCTTACTTTATAGATACTTTTGTGCTATTCCTTGAAGTGGTGTCCTGCAATAGTTCATCAGTTTATTTTATTTTTAAGATTTTAGATACAATCTATCAGCATTTATTTATTTATTTATTTATTTATTTATTTATTTATTTATTTATTTATGTTTTTTGGAGACAGGGTCTCGCTTTGTAGTTCAGGCTGGCCCTGAGCTCACTATGGTGCCCAGGCAAGCCACCGTGAACTCAGCAATCCTCCTGTCTCTGCCTCCCGAGTGCTGGGATTACAGGCATGAGTCTCCACGCCCAGCACTATATGTGGTTACTGGGGATCAAACTCAGGTTCTTGCGCTTGTGAGGCAGGCGCCAGAACCACTGAGCTAACCCTCCGGCCCTATCAGTGTTTATTTTTAATCAAAGAAACTAGATTATATATCCAGAGGCTGGGAAATGAATAGAATCATTGTAAACTCATTTAAAAGAGAATAAATATATTGCCATTTTAATGGGGTGATTTAGAATCTGAATCAGGGCTTCTGAAATTTGCATCTATGAGTATGGAAGATTAAATTGAGGGAAAATGATTCATTTTATTAACAATCTTCCAGGTGAAAGCTATTATAAAACCCAATTGGCTTTTATTTATGCTAAAACTTCTAGGTTGTACTATTTTTTTTAATTATAAACCCATCCTCCTTCAGGTAAAAATTATTATATTTGATGTTAAAAGTTGTTGATAATGAAACTATATTGAACAGACACTAATTTGAATAAATAATATTCCTTCTCTGCACAAAGCATATGACACTAATTTTTACATGAACTATTGATGTGGTTTTTGTATAAAATATCAGATTGCTTTCATCTTATGACTTCTTATTTTATTCTACATTCTATTTATAATACTCTCTACTATAAACTCAGGAAATCATGCTCGAGAAGCTTTAGTGATCTGCTTGCTGTAGGTCACAAGGCCTGAGTGTCCAGTCTAGACAGTGCTAAATATTGGGTTATATTTTTGAGGATGCTAAGTACTCCACACAGCATTCCTGCTACCTTTTTGCTTAGATTATGAGAAAAAATACACATAATTCAATTTTCATATTTATTTTTATTCATTCTATCCTTCCACCTAAAATTATTTCATAGGATTTTTCAAAATATGTAAAGGAAAACTATAAGTAACCTATAAAACTGATTAAATGGAAAAGAAATGTAGACAAATTTCAAATTATTGATCATATTTTTATAATACAGATGTGATATCTCATTAACTTGGCTAAGGTGAGGTTAGAAATTCATCTCTGAAATTTTTAATCATCACTAAGAAAATGGAGACATGAACTTTTGTATAATTTCTACTACTCCTCAGGTTAAAAACAAGCCAATGGTCAGAGAGAAACACAAAAACTCTGACAGTAAAAACTAAGCACTTCTGCCCTATGGGATACAGATAAATTATGTATGTTTTACCTACAGAGTGTAATGATCCAGCTAAACAAAATGATGGGAGGCTCTTGTTTTTGACCAAGTTTTTCCATCAGAATTGCATAGACTAGACCAAATGAAAATGAAAAGCAGATGCTAAATGCAACATAAGCTAAAACTTTAAGGACCTCAAGCTGACCATCCTCTTCTCTGAAAATGGGTTGAATCGGCCTAAGTCTCTTCTGCTTTCACTCCTAAGAAGATGTAATAAGTAACTGGGTGCTGGCTAGTCATTGTTATCTAGTATTTGTCTTCTTGATCTCATCTTATAGAACCTACTGTAGTATCCTAATATCAGTTAAGTTTACTTTTCATGGGAGTGGGTATAGGAGATCACTTACTACTTAAGATGGCATCTGAAGAGGGGCAGGCCTGTGAAATAGAGCTCTCAACCTGCAGGATCTGACGATAGAGTCAGAGTGGAACTGAACTGGAGGACACGCAAGGTGGTGTTCAGTAAAGGACTGATTGCTGTACAGGGAACAGCTCACATATTTGTTGTATGAGGTGTGATATGAGCAACATCAGAGAGAAGACCATTTGATTTGTTTCTCTATACCCTGGACAAGAACATGCAACATGTCTAAAAACTGTAAAATTTTAAAAATTAATTTCTCTGGGCTGGAAATTTAGCTCAGTGTTTCAGTTCCTGTGTAGCAAGCACAAGGTCCCTGGTTTGATCCTCAGTAACCACATACAACAATATTGGGCATGGTGACTCATGCCCACCAGCAATCAGTACCATACACCACAATACTGGGCATTGTGACTCATACTTGTAATCCCAGCACTCGGGAGGCAGAGGCAGGAGGATTGCTGAGTTTGAGGCTTGCCTGGGCTACCTAGTGAGCTCAGAGCCAGCCTGAACTACAAAGTGAGACCCTGTCTCAAAAAAAGTTAATTTCTCTAACATAAAGAAACATTATGTTTTACTAATGGTTAAATTTCATTGTCATTAGGTAATTAATAAATTTTCCCCAAGGACCAAAAAGCTTAGTTAGCCATCAGTGAGAAATATTTTTATTTTCACATACAACTCACTGAGGTGTTTTTTTTTTTTTTTTTTTTGAGACAGGGTCTCGCTCTGTAGTTCGGGCTGGTTCTGAGTTCACTATGTAGCCTAGGCAAGCTTCAAACTCAGCAATCCTCCTGCTTCTGCCTCCCGAGTGCTGGGATTACAGGTGTGAGCCACCACGCCTGGCACTGTGGTATGTGGTATGGATGACTGGTGGGCGTGAGTCTCCACGCCCAGCATTGTGTGTGGTTACCGGGGATCAAACTCGAGACCTTGGGTTTGCGAGGCGGGCATTGGAACCACTGAGCTAACCCTCTGGCCCCAACTCATTGAGATTTTAATAATTCATTAGTCTATTTAAAACAGTAAGTGGAGTGTGACGTACCTCAAAATAAAAGAACCCCTGGGAAATACAAAGGACTTATTATTCCTCAAACAATAAATTTTAATGTAACATGATGGACATGTGTTTATTTTTGAAATGCTGCAAAGTTCTCAAAGATGGCTTCTGCTCTCTGTAAAGCCCTTGCTAGTATTTTTACTCGCCTGTCCTTGTATCCATCTATCATGTTCAAAATATGAAGATGAATTTTCTGGCTTTAAAGAACCTGTTGCATTGTCAAAGCTATTTTCAGCAAACACTTTAAAAGGTTGTGCCTGTGTTGTGCTAGCATTCAGAGGGTACATGCAGTCTCTTCAGGGAGAATGTATGCAAATACATTATTCTCATTCTAGAAATGAGAAATTAATATGTTTTATTTCATTGTTGTGTATATTAAAGGGTTACTATTTAGAGCTTCTAGAGAATATGGTGACATTTCTAATGATATTAATATGGTATTTATAATTAGCATCCAAAGATACCAAAATCCTGTAACCTGAGTTATCCACATTCCTGGAAAAAACTCTGGAGGATAGTATATAAACAAAAAGAATGAATGAAGAAGAACAAGTTAATACTTTGGTTGAATTCTAGATTGGAGACACAAATTTTAATGTGCCAATCTGAGTAACTCAGGTCAATCCACATAAGACATCCATTTTCCTAAACTAGCTAGCACCAGAAGTGCCTCTTGGCATAGGGGAAGGAACCAGACAAAAAGGTAATAAACAGAGGAATATTCTTTGCCCCTCATGTCAGATGCAAGTATTTCTCATGACGTGACCTGACCCTTGGTTGCTGTCAAAAGAGGGAACAGCAAACAGTGAGAGAGAGAATGTGAGGGAGGGGTCAGGCTCTCACAGTCCTCCCTGTTAGGGTGAATCCTGTGGGGTGTCTGCAGTGGTTTGGATATGATTTATCCCTCAAATGCTAATGCACTGAAAGTTTGGCCTATACTGTGTTAGGAAAGTAACAGAGACTTTAAGGGGTAAGATCTCCTGGAATGTGGTCAGGTCTCTGGGCACCATCAGGAGGATTTATGAGAATGCTTTATGAGAAAGTGTGTAACTCTGGTTAGTTCCCCAAACAGTTAGCCTGGGCCTTGAGTTCCTTCTGCTATTTACTATGTGCCCTCTTCTGGAGGCCTCCCCACTGCTGTGATGTCACCTACAAAAGGCCCTCACCAGAGGCCAAACAGTCACTCTCTCTCTGTCTTGAACTTTCAGCCCCCCAAATTATGAGCTAAATAAACCCTTTTTTCTTTTTATAGTACCTGTTCTCAGGTATTTTGTCACAGAAAGAGAAAAAAATGTATTGATATAGGATTTTTAAACCTGATAAGGACAGACAATAAAGAAATTCAGGGTATAAATTTATTAAAGACAAAAATGACAAAACCTGAGATTTAGGCTTACTGTCAATGAAATTCTATACCACAAAGTCTCTTTCTAGCTGTATTATATAATTAGAACATGTAATTATTTTTCTTAATTAACATTTTTCCAAGGTAAATTTAATATTTTCTTAAGTTCTTTATTTTCAGTAGATTTGCTGTGATGTACCTATGTGTATTTTTCCATGTATGTATCGTGTTTGAAGGTTCTAAAGCTTTTTATTTCCTTTACTGTTTTTTAAAATCTATTGGTACATTGTATATACACATCATAATCACACTCAGTATTGGGAATTTGTACCAGTGTATGAAACAATTTAATTCTCATTTTTTCCCATTCCCCTACCCACCTCACAACCCCCTGCTCCCCAAATACATAAGCTTTGTTTTCCTTATTTTGTTACTATCACATTTTTTCTTTACCCCTCTTACCTTTCCACCACATTTTCCTTTGAATATTTTTTTTTATTTCACAGTATCCATCATACATTCTAGAACTCACTAACATCTTCAGTTTTTCATACCAGAGTACAGATATATTTACACATCTGTGACCTATTTAATTCACTTTTGAGTATGTCCTGAAGATTCTAAAGCTTTTTGAATCTTTGAGGTGAAGTCTTTTATCAATCCTAAAAAGTAATGTCTAGTATATTTTCAAAGTTTGCTTTTGCTGCTTTTATCATGGCCTATTTGTGTAATTAATTAAATGATTATATATTTATATGTAACCATTTCATTTTAATCAAGATTTTAACCTCAGCCCTGTGGAGTTCTGATGGGGATTGTGTTGACTCTCTAGTTAACTTTGGGAGGTCAACCGTGAGTCTTCCAACACATGGAACAGATCTTTCTTTCCACTCAAGTTTCCTTTCATCTCTCTCAATAATGCATTTCATTTTCA
>PVIC010014577.1:0-36347 GCA_004025085.1 Thryonomys swinderianus | reverse complement strand
ACAAAGTCAACCAACGATAAATGCTGGCGTGGCTGTGGGGAGAAAGGAACCCTTCTACACTGTTGGTGGGATTGCAGACTTGTGCAACCATTGTGGAGATCTGTGTGGAGATTTCTCAGAAAACTAGGACTACGGGTCCCATTTGACCCTGCTATACCCCTGCTAGGAATATACCCAAAAGAATTTAAAAACTCACATTAGAAAGACAGATGTACACCCTTGTTCATAGCAGCTCAGTTCGTGATAGCTCAATCTTGGAAACAACACAAATGCTCATCTACTGGAGACTGGATAAAGATGTGGTTTTTAATATAAAATGAAGTATTATTCTGCCATAAAGAATGACGAGTCATTCATATATGTGCAAATGGAGACACCTGGAGGACACACAAATAAGTGAAATAAATAGATCACAGATAGGCAAATACCAGATCTTCTCTTTGATATGAGCACCTGTAGATGTAAATGAGCTCTAGAAAGTATGACAGTTTCTGTAGAATGGGCAATTTCCAAAGGAAATTTGGTGTGGAAATATAATGAGGGGAAGGAATAAATATGATTCTGAAAGAAAAGAGCATGTATATAGGGGGTGGGGAGGTGTGGATGGGTAGGGATGTGGGTAAAAATGAGAATTAACTTTGTCATATACTGGTACAGATTCCCCAATATTATGTGTGATTGTGAGATGTATATAAAATGTACCAATAAAGAATCCATTTTTTTAAAAAAAAGAAGTTAAAAACATCATACTTCTCAGATTTAAAGACCTAATTAAAAATGGGCATCTGAAATGAACAGACTTTTTTAGATGAAGAAGTAAAGGAAATGAAAAAACATATGGAAAATTGTTCAACATCACTCGTCATTCCAGAGATGTAGATGAAAACAACACTGAGATTCCATCTCACCCCACAAAGAATGGCTGCTATCATGAAATTAACCACTAACACATGTTAGTAGAGCTATGGGGAGAAAGGACCCTTCTCCATTGTTGGTGGAAATGTAGACTGGCCAAATCACTGTGCATATCAGTGTGGAGATTCTTCTATAAACTAGGATTAGAGGTCTCATTTGACCCTGGTATTTACCTGTTAGTTTTTGTAGACTACCTTCTCATGGCATCCTGTCTCTGATAGGTGAGCCCACATGGATACAGTTCCTTAGTGTAGGTTCTGAATTATGTGTACTCTCTCTACCAATTATGATTTAAAATAAGGTTTTTATTTTACAAAAAAATTTTTACATTTTCTCTAACCCATAGTTAATTAAATCATACTGTAATTCACTTACTATTGACAATACATTTTATTGACACTTCTAAAATTATTCTTTAGAAATTAATGACAACAAAAAGTAAAAAAACACAAGTGATTGAAGTTAAGATGGTTTGTCATATTTATTCACAACTTCTTTTCAAAAGAAACACTGTGACACAATTTTACTTTTTTTTTAAATTGGAGATTAGAATAACAACTTCTACTTTGCCAGACCTTTTGATTTCCTTGTGCGTGTGAACATTTTCCCATCATCACCTTGGGAACAAAAAGTACCTCAAAACACTAAAATTACAGTTTGCTTATTCTACATTCTGGACACTTTACATTCTCACACATTTAGTTACTTCAAACACTTCAAAACATCAGCAGAGCAGAAGATTATTAAAGGTATATTTATTAATAGAAATATAGTAAATATTCTAGAATATTTTCTGGAATTGAGGAACATTTCAAATTGTGCCTTGTTTAAGTATTTATACTTTCCAAACTTAATCCCAGTATGTTCCAAGGTGCAGAATCATTTTAGGAAAGTAAATGCAAATCTTACATCATGGACTGTCTCCAAAGCCTGTCAAATATCTGGGACAAAATATCCATCCATCAGAATAAAAATGACACACTTCTGTCCACTCCAGTGCTCTACAATTATGTCAAAATTAAAATGAGAGTAAGAACTTGGAGAAGCTATTCATATATATTTTAAAATAAACTGCCTTACTTTAATAATTTTCATATGTTCTAGCATACTTTGGTAGGAATTAGATTATTTTTCAATGCATATGTAGAGGATGGCATAAATACACAAAGCATTGAGAGAAAGGAGGTACTAAAAATTCTTAACGCTCAAGAATAATTGAACTTCATCAAGCATGTTGGACAAAAAGAAGTATTGTAAAGAAACTTAACAATTCGAGGAAGTGGAAGAGTATCCCTTAGAACTGAAGAAAGGACTTAGAAAGACAGAAAGTTCACTCTAGTTCAGGGTTTCCTACTAGTGTTTGCTGCTTGAAATATACCAAATGAATACAAGGGAAATAGAAAGCAGTGGAAACAGGAAAATGATAAACATTTTTAAGAATAAAATGAAAGTTAAATTAATATTCACATGTTATAAATAGATAAAAAAGCTAGAATTATGTAATATAAATATTTCAAGTATAATGGATAATGGAATAATTCATTTACAGCTTTTTGAAGAAGGGTTTTTCAAATTGTGTAAGTCATTTTCTAGGAGAAAATAACCTAACACACACAACTTAAAAGAGAAGATGTTTATTTATTTTACTATTTCCAGTATGTTTAGTCAATGGTTTTCTGGTTCCAGCCAGAAACAATAATTGGCAGAAAAGGACAGCAGAGGAAGGATGTTTAACCCAGAGCACCCAGGAAGCAAGGAGAGTAGGGAGGAGCTGGAGCCGCCAGTATGTCCTTCCGGGTCACACACCTACTTATCCTCTCAAGAGACCTCACTTCCTTTTTTTTTTTTCTTGCTTTTTGAGCCAGGGTCTCGCTTTGTAGTTCAGGCTGGCCCTGAGCTCACTATGGTGCCCAGGCAAGCTGCCACGAACTCAGCAATCCTCCTGTCTCTGCCTCCCGAGTGCTGGGATGACAGGCGTGAGCCATCACGCCCGGCACTGTGGTGTGTGGTATTGATAGCTGGTGGGCGTGAGTCTCCATGCCCAGCATTGTATGTGGTTACCGGGGATCGAACTCAGGACCTTGTGCTTGCGAGGCAAGCGCCAGAACCGCTGAACTAAATCTCCGGCCCTTATGTTCATTTTAAAAAGTATCTGATAATAAGATTTTCTGCCTTAGTACATACATTACTTCCCAAGTCAATTCCCATGCAGCAGCCATAGAGAAAAAAATCTTCCTTAACTTTTCATCTTCATTCTTGTCTCAGAATAATTGGTATTGAAAGCTCAGTTATACTGGGAAGAGCAATGTATTTTGTACATTCTGACTTTGACTTTTCTGTGCCCTGTCCCTCTTTTGGATCTCATATTAGAGAACATTTTCCACTTTTGACTATATAGTCTATTTTGGTCCTATTTGACCCTACTATTTCCCTGTTATTTACATGAATGAACTAAAAGTATAAAAAATAGCATATATAAAAGTATCATATCAGGGCCGGAGATTTAGCTCAGTGGTTCCAGCGCCTGCCTTGCAAGTGCAAGGTCCTGAGTTCGATCCAGGTAACTGCATACAATGCTGGGCATGGTGACTCATGCTCACCAGCAATCAATACCACATACCACAGTGCCCGGCGTGGTGGCTCATGCCTGTAATCCCAGCACTCGGGAGGCAGAGACAGGAGGAGTGCTGAGTTCAAGGCTTGCCTGGGCTACATAGTGAACTCAGGGCCAGCCTGAACTACAAAGCGAGACCCTGTCTCAAAAAAAAAAATCATATCACAGTGACATATGTCCACCCATGCTCATAGCAGCTCAGTTTGCAATAGTTAAATCTTGGCAATAGATCAAATGGCCATCAATTGGAGATTGGATAAAGAAGATGCAGATTTTGTGTTTAATAAAATGGAGTATTACTCATCCATAAAGAATACATTTGAGTCACTTATGCTCAAATAGATGTACCTTGAGGAAATAGTCATAAGTGAAATAAATATCATGCATATGTATAAATACCATACTGTTTCACTAGTATGAGAAACTGAAGATGTAAGTAAATTCAAAAAAGTATGACAATTGCCTGGGCACCATAGTGAGCTCAGGGCCAGGCTGAACTACAAAGCGAGACCCTGTCTCAAAAATCCAAAAAAAAAAAAAAAGTATGACAAGTATTGTGAAATAGGAAAAAAAATGTTCAAAGGAAAAAGGGGAAGGAGGTTGGGGAAAGTAAAGAAGAAAACAATTTGATGGTAGAAAAGAGGAAACAAAGCTTATGTAAATAGGGGTTGGGGGTTGTAGGGAGGGCAGAGGAATGGAAAAAATGAGAATCAAGATATGTTATGTACTGGTATAAATTCTCAATATTCTCATAATGTATGCATAACGTATCAATAAAATCAGTTAAAATTAAATTATAATACAAATTTTTTAAATGATAAAAATAAACTTGCACCTGTACATAGGATACCTTGATTCTCATTTTGCCCTTTCCCTGCCCTCCCTACCACCCCACTCTCCTATATACACAAGCTTTGTTTCCATTTCTTAAGTTTTGCTGTCAAATGTTTTTTCCCTACCTCCTCTTTCCCTTTTCCCTTTCAGTATAGATACATGACTAGTGACACGGACTGTGGCCTGAGCTAATAAGTATTTTCTAAGTGTTATTGTTTTACTGAAAAACTAAGGTAATCTTTTGGAAACAATTTTATGTTAAAACTCTAGCATAGAGAGCTACTATGTACATTAGCATGTTTAATACTGAGAAATCTTTCAGCAAATAAAACCAACTTCATAAAATCATTCACAATCATAATTGACAATTTATTTTTTAGTTATTTGCAAAGTTTAGCTACTAGTATTTTGTCTGAGGAATATCTGACCAAAAATTCCATTCTATGGGTACTTTTCATGCTGTTGGGTATTTCCTTTACTGTACAAAATGTTTTAAATTTGCTATAATGACAATTGTTGATTCTAGATGTTATTATTCTGCAATTGTAATTCCATTTCAAAAATTTTTCATGTGCCTATTTCCTCAAGAATTTCTTCTGTTTTACCCATATGTCTAGTCAATTTTCCCAGTACCTTTTGGGGAAAAGCCTTCTTTGCCCTCAACATAAATTTGTGGCCCATTTGTCAAAAATTAGAGGACTGAGTGTACCTGGAATTATCTACTCGTCTTCTATTTTATTCCATTAATCCACATATTTCTTTTTATGCCTGCATGTTTTCCCTTTGGGGGGGCATATTGCTTTATTGGAAACCTATTGGGTTTTGTGTATTGTTTTTTATCCTGCTGTGTTCCAACTCTGGTTATTTCAGTAGGAAGCTTTAAAAGAATATTGGGAGTCTTCTATGTAAAACTTCATGCTACCCATGGAGGAGGATAAGATGGCTTCTTTGTTTCCTCTGTGTATCCCTTTTCTTTCCATCTCTTGGCTCATTTCCCCAGTTAAAGTTTTAAGTAGTAGACTGAGTAAGAATGGAGACTAGATATTTTTGTCTTTTTCCTCATTTTAGAGGAAATTTTTTCCATATTTAATATGACTTTACCAGGATTTAACAGATTGAGATAAAATCGTTTTATACCTATCTTCTTCAGGGTCTTATCAATGAACCAAAGTCAAGTGATTTTCCTGATTGTGTTGAGACAATTACGTGGTTTTTCCTTACATCTGTTTCTATGATGCATTATATTCATCAATTGGTATATTTTTAACTATTATTGATTTACTGGGATGAAGACTATTTGGTCTTGATGTGTGCTACTCTCGATCATCTGTTCTATTCTCTTTGCCACTGTCTTGGTGAGGATCTTCATGCCTGTTCAGTTTTGACACAATTAGCATTTTGTATAATATTTTTAAAAATATTGCTTTACCCTTGAACTTACATTACCATTAACAATTGTATATTTGCCAATTCTCAAACAACTGTTAGGAACTTTGATGGCAATTCATAATCAAGTGATGAAGATAGATCAAGATTTAGTATGGTTCTTTTCTCTGGCATTTGATTTTCAAGATTTTTCCAAAGAAGTAGTGCTTTATAACTTATTGGACACATTCCAGTTCACAGAGCAAACTTTTCCCACTATTGTATTTGTAAATGAAATTTGGAACAAAGCCATAGATATTCATGTTTAGGTATTACTCATAGCTTCTTTAGTAGTGTCAAGTCGAGTAGTTGTAACCAAGCCCTTCTACAAAACTAAAACATACTTTCACTTTGCAGACAGCATTCATGTGCTTCTGAAACTACAGGATAGATTTACAACAGTAGGTGTGAAAGCTCTGGACTACAACTGCAGAGATTTCCTTCATTCGTTACTGGTGATTAGTTTTCAGATATCTCAGATCACACCAGATAATAAGAGAAAATGACATTGTTTTGGAACAAAGTCCATTCCTAAATTAGCAAACTAATATGAGATGAATATGTTCTTAAGTAACAGGATTTTTTATTCAGTCAAAGATAACCTAAGCTTGAAATTTGAAAACATGTAACCTGTGTTTACTTTGTGTCTGGGATGGTAGGACCATTCCCTCCATATATCTCCATGTCAATTTATTCACTGAATCTTCAATGTAAAATATAATTTCAATCAATTAAGAAATTCATGGAGGGCCAGAGGGTTAGCTCAGTGGTTCTGGTGCCTGCCTCGCAAGTACAAGGTCCTGAGTTCGATCCCCAGTAACCACATACATTGCTGGGCGTGGAGACTCAGGCCCACCAGCAATCAACACCGCATACTACAGTGCTGGGCATGGTGGCTCACACCTGTAATCCCAGCACTCGGGAGGCAGAGACAGGAGGATTGCTGAGTTCGTGGCAGCTTGCCTGGGCACCATAGTGAGCTCAGGGCCAGCCTGAACTACAAAGTGAGACCCTGTCTCAAAAAAAAAAAAAAAAAAAAAAAAAGAAAGAAAAGAAAGAAAGAATTTCATGGATTTGAGATTATAGTAAAAATTGTTTCATACAGTTTTGTCTTAAGGTGGAAAAGAAACTATATTTTCATATAAGAAAGACAGCATATTTAACCAGAGACAGCTAAATTATTTAGCCCCAGTTCCACACAGTTCTTATTTAGCACCAATTCCACACAGTTCTTATTTTCCTTGAAAAATATTTACTTTCATAACTGTAGGACTTTTGATTAAAATAACAAGCCTGTTGATGTATACTCTCACTTTCAAAATTTCAGCACTCACTTCTCTAATAATGTAAACAAATTGTAGTGGATTAAATTTCCAAAGACATAAGTCACATTTACATTACATGTTACTTTAGTAACTGTACCTTTTAAAATTATTTTTGAGTAGATACAAATTTAAGCTCATATTTATAAAAGTAGTGACTAATATTCCTTGCTTAACTTAGGGATTATTTTATCTGTAAAAATGAACTTCTTGTATGTTACATATATAACAAGTGCCAATGGTATAATTTGATATGTATTTTCTACTTATTTTACTAACATTTCTTATAAAATGTAAAGAATTTTAATAAAAATTTGAGATTACTGTATTTTCATTTACACAGGAAAATATTTTAAAAACTAAATTTTAGGTAAATATTGAAGTTTTAAAATCTTGCACTTACGTAAACTAATACAAAGATTTCAAACCATTAAATTTAGCAATTTCCTTATTTATAAGTATGTTTGATGCACATTGTGAGAGTCAACAAGCCAATTATAAATTTTCATGCAGAAATGAAAATTATTCAGTTCAATATTTCCTGTATTGGATAATAAAAGATTCAAACATTGACATTGAAAAATTGAATCAATTTTGAAGTACAAGGTGAACAATTTCTAAATAATTGAAAATAGTCCATGTAATACATCTACATTTCAAAATGCAAAACAAAAATATAGAAAAGCAAAAGAAAAAAATGTAACATAAAAACATTTATTTAAAACTTACCTTTCTGAATTTAAATTGATGTAACTTTATTTTAGCACCCTGTGTTTTAGAAGTCAGAGAAGAAATCAAGCTGTGAGACAAGGCATGTTCTATGTTACTCTATATGGGGAGCAGAAGCAAACATCACTGTCAGATATGACCAACTTCTAATTTAATCAGTCAACCTCAGACAGCTTGATCAGTGGCACAGGAGACAGAGCCACCATGAGCGCTTCTTATTCTCTTAAGTGGATACAGGTGTGTGGGTGACTTCACTGTATGCATGCATAAATTCAAGACAGCAATTTGGGTAATTTGCAAACTGAAAAATGCACATTTGGCTAACTTACTGTTTGTTTTCTTCAAGCGTCCATTTTGCTTTTTGTGGAAATAGAATTTGCATACCATCAAATTTATTTCTGAAGTGTTTTAAAAAATATTGCACATTCTCCATTCTCTAGTTCCAGAATATTTTTCTCATACCAAAAAGAAGCTCTAATGAGCAGTTACTTCCTAAGCCTCTTTCTCTATCAATCACTTTCAGCCACTAACTCACTTTCCATTTTTTATGAATTTACCTATTCTGCGCATTACATGCAAATAAGATAATGAAATATGTGGTTTTCGTGCTGGCTTCTTTTACCTAAGATATGATTTCCAAAATTCATCTATTGTTTTATGAATGAAAACTTCAGCCATTTTAGTGGCATTTTTAACTGAACTTTTTGTGTTTTTCTTCGAACAGCCTTGAAGCTCTTTGTACAAGAGCAAAATTAAATCAACTGGGTCAGTATCCTAGGAGCTAGAGCCTCACATCACAGGGTTTTAGCCTCTTAAGTGGACCTCAGTGGGTAGATGTGCAATTGAACTCAACATGCATGTAAACAGCTATTGTTGGGCAGGTTTTATTTTTATTAGAGTAAAAAACAAGTCTGAGTTTTGTTAAAATAATGATTTTTTATAAGTGCCTCAATTTATCTGCAAATTCTTATTCACAATTGAGTAAGGCTCAGCATTGACTACTGACTGGAAGGATTTTTGTTTTCATTTTAATTGAATTCTTTATTGGTACATTTTATATACAGCTCACAATCACGCAAAACATTGGGGAGTTTGTACCAGTATATAACACAAGTTAATTCTCATTTTTACCCACAACCCTACCCACCCCCACCCCTATATACATGCTCTTTTATTTTCTTTTGGAATCATATTTATCCCTTCCCCTCCCACACCAAATTCCCTTTGGATATTTCCTATTTTACAAAAACTTATCATATATTCTAGTACTCATTTACATCTACAGGTGCTCATATCAAAGAAAAGATCCAGTATTTGCATATCTTTGATCTACTTATTTCACTTATTAGTGTGTCCTCCAGGTGTATCCATTTGCACATGAATGAATCTTGTCATTCTTTATGGCAGAGTAATACTCCATTTTATTTTTTAAAAAGTACATCTTCTTTATCCAATCTCCAGTTGATGGACATTTGGTTGGAATGATGTTTATTACTCTCTTTATACTATTGTACTGAATAGCTGGTGTAGATATCCAGTCCCTAAATGTCTGGTTTCTCTTTCATCTTTCCTTATAGAATCCTCAGTCTTCACCTGGGAACATAATCTTGCAGGATAAAATTCTACACTCAGTTGCTTTAAGTGGTAAAACGTGAGCAACGATGAGTATGATCCAGTCAAAGGGATATAAAGAGAGGTATCACACTTGAGCTAGACCAACGATCCTTTGGTAGAATTTTTGTCACTCCTTTATTTCTGTGCTGATCGATAGGCAGTATGGTAGCTACAATGTGAACAGCCATCTCACATCATGCGGAAAAGAGTCACAAAGAAAGGCATCAGGAAAATTATTTCTCAGGGTTAGACTTCCTTCATTCAAGCTTGGACCACTTACTTTTGGACTTTATTTTCGCAAAAAAAAAACCCATCTTCTTATTAGACTTCTATAAATTGAGTTTTATTAACTGAATTTTACTTGCTGTTGAACATAATCTTATGTATACAGAAAATTAAGATGCTTGGACTTCTGTGCACATTCACAAACACACTGCTCTTAGTTCTCCAAATGAAAACCAACTGTATTTTACACTTACTTCTGTAGAAGAATTACACAAATTAAACAGGTTAAAACTGCATAAATGAATTTTCTTATTGTTTTTGAGGTTGGATATGGAAAAATGAGTATTATAGGGCTAAAATTACCATGGTAAAATATCTAAATCAAAATATTCACCCAAAAAACACTCAAAAATAATAAAAATCCCTGTGCCAACCTTGGGTGCACAAGGGCCTGAGTTTGATCCCTGGTACCACCAAAAGACAAAATAAAAATCCCAGAAAAACCAAAAATAATAAAAATCCTTTCATGATATGAATCCTATGCATGCCATAATATAAGAATATTTGAAAATTATGATTTCTTTTTTGTTCTCTGCATTTATTTTGCCAAAATTTTCATTTTAGTGATGAAGATGAAGTAAAAAGGAGAAAGAAGAAATAAAATGTACAAGTTATACAGGAACAAAGGTAGATAAAGCACTCATCTAAATTCTGAGATGATTTTAAATTTTATCTATTTGGGATATACTTTCACTATTTTATTACATAGATCAGTATGTCAGCATGTCCACAAAGGATGTGAAATAGATTTACTAGTACAGTAACCTATTTTATCCAATTAAAATATGTCTCTGTCTAAACTTCTGAAATTCAAACTACATAAATTTCTGACTTATATCCTCTCTCTGACCTTTAACAAAATGTTCCCTACTCACAACATCAGTCTGAGCTGGTAAGAAGCAAACTTATACATCACCCTTGGAGAAACGCAAACACATTCAAAGGGGAAAATAGCTTCTTTTGGTTACTGGCAGAGTCAGAAATACAGCACTGTGACATTTTATTGAATTTATTGAAGTGACTGTTGCTACAACATGCAGATGGTAGATTGAAAACATTCCCTTTACAGGGACAAGAATAGACATAGAAAAAGCACAAGTCAGGTCTCCAAGCAGATCACAGTACTCAGGCAGACAGCTCCAACCCAAGAGGAGAGGAGCTGATGTACCAGATCTCTTCCCAGTTAACAAGTCTAGCACTGTGTCATTTTTCTATGCCTTCACTAAGATGGCTCTCTCCTAAGATAAACCAAGCAAGGTAGAAACGAAAGCAAGGATCTAAATCATCACGAATGCCTGACCATAGGCCATGTAGCTCACTGTTCTCTGTTTTTGCAGTACAAAATTAATGCATACCACCTTCTGATATTTAAGGGTAAAGGTATTTCATGGTGGTAATCAGGCCAGTGTAAGTGACACTGCATATTCTCTCACCAGTGCCAAGACCAAGAAGCAGTTTGCATGACATGGAACTGAATGGGGCTTCCGGTGCATTATTCTCTCTCTGGCTAAACTCACTATGTGGGCCAGGGAAGCCTCAACTCAGCAGTTCTCCTGCCTCTGCCTCCCAAGTGCTGGGATTATAGGAGTGAGCCACCACGCCCCGCTGCATTATTCTCTTTTCAACTATTCTGTTTTCATTTTCCCTGGATTATCTCTTACACACTAAAAAGCTGAAACCTTATGCTTTCAAATTACCAAATTAGATAATTCAGTCAAAATTTCCAAAAGCTCATCTTTCTTTACAAAATTTATATTAGATACAAAGAAAACTTTAATTTTTATCTTTACTTTCCTGTAGTTACTTTTAGTTGAGAATAATATTAATCCATTGATTGCAGTTCAAAATGATTTATTGCATTATTTACATAGAACAATGTTTTGTAAATTTATAATGTATTCACATGAGGAGTTTAGTTCATTATTTTGGACATACAGAAGCAACTGATCTTGGGGTGCTCCCAAAATTTCTACTTCTATTTCAAGATGAAATGAAAGTCTTGGCTTACTGTTTGTGACTTCCTTTGGGATGGTCTCTGTATAGTGGCTATTAATTCATTGCTTTTGAGGCAGGCACTGGAACCACTGAGCTAACCTCCGGCCCAATTCATTGCTTTTGAAAGAAGAACTTAATCTGTGTTTGCTTCATCTCTGCCTTTGATCACATGAGCTCTTCTATGTACGTTTTGTGCACAAACAGGAAAAGCATAATTAAATCCTATGATCAAATTTAACTGATGATAGAAGGGAAATTTCTTACAAGAAGGACCTAATGCATATCTCCATTTTATTCTTTTTTTTTTTTTTTTGAGACAGGGTCTCACTTTGTAGTTCAGGCTGGCTCTGAGCTCACTATGTAGCCCAGGCAAGCCGCCGCGAACTCAGCAATCCTCCTGTCTCTGCCTCCTGAGTGCTGGGATTACAGGCATGAGCCACCATGCCCGGCACTGTGGTATGTGGTATGGATGGCTGGTGGGCCTGAGTCTCCACACCCAGCATTGTATGTGTTTTCCGGGATTGAACTCAGGACCTTGCACTTGCGAGGCAGGCGCCGGAACCACTGAGCTAAATCTCTGGTCCTCCATCTGATTCTTTAGCAGCTGCCCTTTAACAGCTAAGTGATATTCCCTGGGCCAAAATTTTGTTAGTGAACTGAAGCAAATATTTTTGAGACAAAAATAGGTATACGTATATGTGTAAGTATGAATGTATGTACTTCAAAGACCTGTTTAAAATGTATAAAAGACATTTTATAAAAAGTTTTTTATTTACTGAAATCCTTGTCTTGTTTGGTTGTATTTTAGATATGTCACAAAATGTAATTTAACTCTCTGGGAACTTTTCACCTTGAAGTTATTGTTGAGATATCACTTGTTTGGCAGTTAGCCTTTTGTACAAGTACTATTGCATTTTCAAATGTCTGTTTTTTACAGACGTTGTTTTAAAATGCACCAGAAATAGTTTAATTAAATTCAAAAAATAAGATATGCCTGAATATTCTAGAAAGAGATAGAAATTGACTACGACTTCCTAAGTCATCGAGTCAAACATAAGCAACAGGCGCAAGGGGACCATGAACAAAAAGCGACAGTGAAGGCGGAATCTTAACAAGCACGTGGTTGGCAGCACTGCTTGTGCGCGCATGACCCAAAGTAGCACCGTATGGCATTTCTAGCTCCACGGATGCACAATGTGATACCTCTTTCCTCTTTTATACTTCAGTAATTGTTCACTTAGGGGGTCTTTTTCCCACATGATGCTATTTTGAACATCTCTAACAAAGGTCATGCTAAAAGTGAAATGTAATTCTAAATCAAGTATTTAAACATCTTTTAACATTTCCAAAATGGTAAAGGCCACAACTCTTGTTTGGGCAATTAGCTTTAATTTCATGTTAATTACCCTGAAGATGTTTCATTTGAAGCAAATTTTCATTCATTTGCTGAATGTTCTTTCTAGTTCTTTGATAGAATGAGTATTTCCTTTCCTCAATGTCCTGTTAACTTTCAAGGCTCTTTTCAGTATCTTCCATTCTGTACTCACTAGCAATCTCTTTTCAGGGACTGAGAAAAGTATTTCTATTATATTATTAGAAGATTCAATCTTTTGTCAAAAAATCATTTGCATTCTCCTCATATTTCTCCTCTTCTCTCATTTCTCCATTCTCACTGTACACTTGATTTTTTGGAACAATTTTGCATTAAAAGATTAAAATTATTTTCTATGGAAGAAAGAGAAGGCAGTGTTCTTTGAGTGACTTTGAGTGAAGCTCTGGATATAGCCTGAGAAATATTCTACTTTTAGGAAGATATCAATGGGTACTAAAAAATAATGTGAAGTAGCAGCAACTATTCTTGTAAGTTAAACACAGTTTATCAAAGTTACTAGAAAATTAAATTCAGGTACATCTATACATTATAAAGTGCATGGTTTTGCTCTTTTTTGGTGCTTTCATCTTTCATCTTTCAATTTTCTTTTTTTTAAATTGAATTCTTTCTTCATACATTGTATATACAACTCACAATCACTCAACACTGGGGAATTTGTACCAGTATGTGACACAAGTTAAGTCTTATTTTTACCCATACCCCTTTCAATTTTTTGCATAAAAATGTATCGACAACATTCACATTTTTCATAGTTATTTTTGTATTTAAAAATATACTGATATTAGCGCAAATATGTGTGCATTTCATAAAGGAACTGAAATTATGGTTATTACCAGTGTATCATGTAGGCAAATACTTAACTGATTTTAGCTCTTTTTACATGCAGCATATCATTTCCCAGTAAACCCAAGCATCTGATGAACACATTCCTTAGAAAATAACAACATCAATAGTAGCTTATTACATAGGATTGATTTACGCACACCACCACATTTTAATGGCTTAAATACCACCTTTATTTAACCAATGATTTACGTAAACACATACTTTATGTACCATGTTCATGTAACCCATCCTATTTTACAGATAGTGTGAAAAACCAGAAAGATTTACTAACTTGGATGAAGCTGTATGTCTTATAGTTGACAAAATTGCTTCAAAATAGGCAGTTTGTCTGCAGACTCCATGTTTTACAACCTCTATAAATCACCGCCACATAGACATTCATTAAATTATGTTTCCAAAGCTTAAAATAATTTTCTTCAAAAATTATATATTAATGCACATATATTTATGATTTTAATATAATGTGTCATGATTAAATCAGTCTAATTAGCATACCCATCATCTTATATAGTAGACATTTTTGTAATGGGAAGTTCATAGATTTACTTTCTCAGTAATATTAAAATGTACAGTACTCTGTAAACAATCTTCACTATGTCCACTTCTTTTAGAAAGGAAATTTAAATTTTCTTCTCCAATGGAACTGATATGTTGTACTATTACCATCTTTGCATTGCCCTCAACTTCCTGTAACCACCATGCTCTGCTCTACTTTTACGAATTTGGTTGTTTATTTCCACATATAAGTAAGAACACACTATTTGTCTTTCTATGTTTGGCTTGTTTATTTTAACAGAATATTCTATAATTTCATTAATGGGCTTGTAAACAGCAGTGCCTCTTCTTTTGGTGGGAGTTGATAATATTCTTTTTACACTTTACTATTAATTGTGCACTTAAATGAGTGTCAGTGTGCTATTTCAAAAATGCATATAGTTTCTTATGATATGTAATTTTTGTTTGAGGAACTTCCACACCTTTTTGCACAGTGTCTGTTATTAAATCCCATAAACTGTATACATGGCACCCTTCTCCCCATATGTAAAAAGACTATCTTTTATCTTTTTAATAGTAACTATTTATTTATTTATTTATTTATATTTATTTATTTTTTTGAGTGAGGGTTTTACTTTGTATTGCAGGCTGGCCCTGAGCTCACTATGTAGCCCAGACTAGCCTTGAACTCAGCAATCCTCCTGCCTCTGCCTGCTGATTGCTGGGATTATAGGAGTGAGCCACCACATCTGGCCTTGTGTTATGTGGTAATGGAGATTGATTTCTGGACCTTGTGCTTTGAAGCAGATGCTGGATCAACTAAGCTAAATCCCCAGCCCCCAATAGTATTCACTGAAACAGATATGCAGTGATCTCTCATTTGGGTTTTAATTTGCTTCCTAATAAAAGTGAACAATATTGGGAATATTTTCATCAGTCTCTTATCTATGATTTCCTTTGAAAGACAAATCTTCAGTTTATTTGCCTATTTCTAAATGAATTAATTTATTCTTTCTATAGAAATTATTTACTGATATATTTATATTATTAACATTTTATTTATTTATTTATTTATTTATTTATTTATTTATTTATTTATTTATTTATTTATTTGAGACAGGGTTTCTCTTTGTAGTTCAGGCTGGCCCTCAGCTCACTATGTAGCCCAGGCAAGCCTGGATTTTAGCTGTCTTCCTGCCTCTGCCTCCCAAGTGCTGGGATTACAGGCATGAGCCCCCAGGCTCCGCTTAACATTTCATTCATACATAGCTTACTAATATTTCCTCAATCTTTAGATTACCTTCAAGCAATTGAATTACCGTGCATTAAAAATTGTAAAGCACTGATTAAGAAAATACTGAAAAATAGAAAGATATTCTATGCTCATAGTTTGGAGGACTCAGTAATATTAAAATATTCATAATACAAAAAAATCTATAGATTGAGTGTAATGATTATTATTTGTATAGATATAGAAAAATGTTCTAAATATCTTAAAGTGCATGAAGAACCACAAAAAACAGTATCAAATGCAATGAAATAGAAAAAGAACAAAACTGTACCTATCACACTAATTTCAAATATATACAAAGAGGTAATACTTAAAACAACATGATATTAGCATAAAGAAGTACATCACCTGACAGAACTGAATAGAGAACCCAGAAAGAAGCTCATCCATTGTCAGTTGATTTTCAATAAAGGTGCTAAATACTTGCCTTGGTAAGATGGTAGAAAAGTAATCTCTTAGATAAATGGTTTTGGAGAAACTGTATCCACATGTAAAAGGATGCTATTTCAAACATATCTCACATGATATCTAGGAAACAATTATTATTAATTAAAATTATTAAAGATGAAACAAAGTATCTGAAGCTATGCAATCCCTAGCAGAAGACATGGGGGAAAACACATCATGAAACTATGCTGTGTGAACCCATCACATCCTTGGCAGGATTAGTGTTGCGTATCGGGGTGATGTTGGGCTTCAGTTGTAGGAGCTGGGGTTGATCTTTACCCCGCAGGTTTCCAGATGACCCTTGGGTGTTTCTGCGGCACGTTCCGCCAGGGGTGGTACTGGCTGCTCAAAGGCCTGTGCACGGTCGGTCACTGCAGCAAGGCTGGCCTAAGGCTGGTTGGCTCTTCAGTCTCCAGTCCAGATCAAGTGCCAGCCTCCCAAGGCCATTCAAAATGCCATAGGTCCATGTCCTTCAAGCCATTAGCCATTCATTTCCTTCACTGCCCCTGCTGTACTGCGGTCCCCAACTTTGTTGGCACTAGGGTTTCTGGTTAGCCACTAGGGTGCATGACAGTCAAAAAACAAAGATATGGCGTCCTGTAGGTTGGAAGGGCACCGGTTTCCCGGTTACTTGCCCCTGTGTAGCCAATGAAATCTGCTTCAGGCAATGGGCATTATAGCCCCAGTTTGTCCCGTGTGGCTTGAATTAGCCCCACTTGCACAGCCCGCCCGTTTCTTGGAGACGTCCCAGATGATGACTCTCAGTTGGTTTGCTGGCAGGGGTGCCGCTAGCCGCCCTGTGGACTGGTGTATAATTTTATAAAGTTCTTTATCTGTTTTGTTCCATTTGTAAGTCTCTTCTTTCAGGTTGATTTTGGCATCAGGATGTATGTTGCTTCTTTTCTTCTAGTTGTCTGTGTTCTTAGTTGACTTTCTCTGAGAAGCTCCAAAATGGCTCATCTCTATTCAGCCATGTTTAACCCCTGACACTAGGAAATATCAAATTCCTAAAATCTATCAGTAGAACAAAGCAGGTGCAGATGCACTTAAGACATCTTTATCACCGGAGAGGACCGGCTGAGTCCCATGTCTTCTAAAGAAGCAGATCCCTTTGAATCTAACACCCAGAGATGGAACAGTTCTATTTGAAAAATATGAAAGCAGGGTTTTTTCTGTGAATATCCAACACCACAGAATCTGAATCTCCTCCATTATTCACACAACATAATGTTTCAAGAATGTTCCAATGACTTTTCTAAACCCATGTTCTACACAAGATCATAGAACAACTATCTGATAAAATGTGGTTTATATTTTATATTCACTCTGGTTTCTTATAGGTGTACACAATAGGTGTTTAAGAAATGCACAAGTATAGAAAGCCTATGTAATTACTTCAACAGCCATCATCTAGATATTCTATGTCACACTCAAAATAAGAATTTAGCTGGTATGTAAAGAAAGAATGTTGTGGGGCTGGAGATTTAGCTCAGTGGTTCCTGCAAGGTCCTGAGTTGGATCCCGGTAACCACATGCAATGCTGGGTATGGTGACTCACGCCCACCAGCCATCACTACCATATACCACAGTGCTGGGGGTGGTGGCTCATGCCTGTAATCCAGGCAGAGGCAGGAGGATTGCTGAGTTCGAGGCTTGTCTGGGCTACATAGTGAGCTCAGGGCCAGCCTGAACTACAAAGCGAGACCCTGTCTCAAAAGAAAAAGAAAATGTTGTGTTTGTAAGTAAAGACTGTTAGCAGTCTTTTTTCCCCCCTCATTGAGTGAAATCATATTCATAGTCAGGAAGGTATTTAAGGTGTCTCAGAACATAATCCATTTTTATGCTACTTGTATATTTTTCTATTATTCTTCGCGTCCTTGTTTTCCACTTGCTGGAAGATGGTTTTATTGCAATGACGATTATACAAATGAGTGGAATCTTTTTCTTAATGTTTAATATTTGTTATGGAAGAAACATTATTTCCAAAGAATTAACTTGAAAATATTCCATACTTAATAAGAATGAAACCTTTAAGTTGGAATAGTTTCTAAAAAGTAAATGTCTTCAACTCTAAATTATCTGAGGCAGAGGCCATGTGCACTTACCTTGGAGTAGTAAAGATATGATAAAACTTGAATTTATTATCCACTGTGAAAAGCATCAATTTTATCTTACCTCTGATAAAGTAAATATCCTCAAACCAAAATAGGATTTGGAATAAAATGAATCCCAAATGCAAGTTTCTTCAGACAAATCTATCATGAAAATCCTAGAATTTGTGTTGGAAATTAACACAATACATCACATTATGATAGAAAATGGTGTAAAACTGGCATTTTTGCACTCTGGCAAATAATTAGGCATTTGGAAATTTTACCTGCTCTGAAATGTCTCATTTACACAGGATTTCTTCTGAGACACTTTTAAATAATATGCAAACACATCATTAAAACCCAAAGCAGCTACTGACTTTAAAGAAAATGTTCCCCTGAATCATATTTTAGAACTGGTTCTCCAATTTTTTCTGTCTTTCCTCCCACACCCAAGCCCGTTTCCTGCCCCTCTTCCATTCCTTTCCTTTCTTTCATTTCCAGGTTTATTCTTTTCTTTTTACCCCATTTTCTTTTTTGCCCTCAAAGGATCACAAAATATTTTGTATGTTTTTGAATTTTCAAAATGAATATTAGAAACAGTTCCAAGTCCAGACTAATATTTTCTACCCTTGACAATATCTATTATTCCACTCAAACCTCGTGGTATCACTAAAGCTAACACAGCTTAGATAAGATTAATATTAAAAAACTGAAAAATCAAAGGCATTTGGGTGCAAACCAGTTCCTTGTTACTCAGGGTTATGCTTATGTGCAGTTGTTACTGTGCGAACTGATTGGTCAAAGTATTTGTTTGAAACTGCTTTAGTTTAAAGATCTTCTTAACATATTACTGCTTGGTTTCAGTCTCTAGAGCATTCTTAATAATTTGGAGGAGAAATTTATTGATTTTCACTGAGCCAAATTCAATATCTTTATTTTTCATTATAAAAATGCCAAACTGCATAATTTTCCAAAGAAATCTTTAATGACAGTGGAATAAATCAGTGTACAAATGCTCCAGCTTTACATTTACATATTAGTTTATAAGTAATTTTGACAATAAGAGCCTTTATATGCTGAAGACAGTGTACATAGGTCCTCATTTATGAACACATTATAATGGCTTTTTCTTAATCCATGTTATTTTTCTTAGATCACTTTCTAAAAAATAATTGTCGAGTCCTTGTCTTATGTTGATTATGAGGAAATTTCAATATCAGATATTTCCCAATAATGTTTGGTAATAGAAATCACACAGTAATAGGCATTGTCGTCATCAGCACTACCATCATTAATTAATGATTAATTAATTAATTGATCAATGAAAGAAGACCCTTTTCTTCAAGTCAGTAGTTCAACTCTAGGGAGTTGAGCTTTACAAATATAGACTAAAAGTAATGAGGGAGAAAATGTTAATAAAAGGGAGAAAGACCATTCATCTTTTCTAGTTATAGCCAGATCTCTCTCAGGAACTCAGGATTAAACTCTCTGTGTTCCTTTCTTAGTCTGGTGTTTCTTTTCATGGTAGACAGGAGGTGTTTTATCCTAAAGTCTAAGGGTACAAAGAAGACACACACAATATAAAGACAGAGATGTCAAGTCTTTTCATCTTGTTCGCTTTAAGCTATAAGCTATTTTGGGGTGTCAGTGGTATAGTTTAGTGGAGCTGCTTCTAGCCTGGCAAGCTCAAGGTCCTGAGTTCAATACCTGGTATTGAAGAGAAAGAAAAAGAAGACACTTAAGGCCTTAAGCAAAGGGCTGATGTTTCCATCAAAAGCAGGGGTCATGAGCTGGGCGTGGTGGCTCACGCCTGTAATCCCAGCACTTGGGAGGCAGAGACAGGAGGATTGCTGAGTTTCAGACTTGCCTGGGCTACATAGTGAGCTCAGGGCCAGCCTGAACTACAAAGTGAGACCCTGTCTCAAAAAAAAAAAAAATCAGGGGTCACATAATCTAGGCAACTCTTAGAATCATAACTCAAATGCGGGAAGTATTATCCTCAGCAAAACTAGTGAGAGATTACTAATAGATTACCAGCTATGAAACCTTCAAAGTCACTCATATTTCAGTAAGATTGTAAAATAAGCTTTCCCTGTGAGCAAGGGATGGTGTAGATTTTACTGTAGGTCCTTCCTTGTGACAGCGGTAGAAATGAAGCTACTTTAAGAAAAAGCAAATGAATCAGGATAGGAAGAAATGGAAGCAAGTCATTACTGAGGAAGGCAAAATGTTACCTAAGCAGCCCCAGGATGCATTTCTTTTCTTGCTGTAATTGTGAATATTCTAGAATGCATGATTGAGATCTGGTGAAGTTTCTCTTCCTGATTGCCTTCCCACCTCATCCGCAGAAGCTGGGAAAAGCGAAAACAAACTTCTTGGTATCTTATAAGGGCTGTAATCTTACTGTGAAGTATCTGCCTCAGGACTTTCTGCATAGACACCTTGTCATCTTCTAAAGGCCAGTTTCTACATTCTGTCACATTGGACTGAGGATTTCAGCCTATAAATGTGGGTGGGGGAGATATAATTTACTCCATATCAGAAAGTAATTAACTGTAAAAGTGGCCTGGTCCTCATCCTAGTGCTATGTGGAAGGGTTCTCTATTTTCTCACTTTGTGTCAATTTTTCTTGATTATTTCTCCAAACTCAGACAAAAGCCACACTTCCACATTATTTCTTCTTTTTAATCACCAGCATCTATGGCTGATTCCTCCTATCAATTAGAAGTTTTAATGTTATTGTTGTAGTCAGAATTAATGTTGTATAAAATTGTTCCTTAATTTGCTCATTTACAATGCATATAAAATTATTTAAAATGACAAGTATAATTACTGATCCATTTTACATATTGCAGTTATATTTTTCTTAATGTCATGTAACCCATGAGCATAATAGAAAACAAATTATTAGCAACAGTGTGTGTTCTTAATATTTCTTGCACATAGACTGGGCATTATTTATAGTGGAGTGACGATTAAAACAATAGAATAGTAAAATGTCTATTAAAACTTGAAATGTCATTAATTACAGAGTATTTATTAAAGAAGTGGGTAAAATTGGTGAGCAAATATAATTTACTATGAATTTTAGGATAACTGCTCTCCTAGAGAACTGAATGATCATCAGGTGATATTTTTAAATATTGTACTTACATTTTACTTATTTACTATTTGCAATGTGATCCTCTTGAGAATCTTGGTCGATGGTTTTAAAGTTTCTGTAAGGAAAATATATTCTAGAAAAGGATAACAACACTATACAAATCCAATTTTCCTTATAATAAGAAAACATATTTTTAAAAATGCAAATGATTTAACCTTGCAAAGAAGAGATGAAAGTACTTTGTGGAAGAAAATGTTGGCCTTAGGTAAAAGAACAAAATTAGACTACTTTAAAAACAGAGTTAAGATGAGAGAAAGGGAAGCTGATACAGGGTAACACAAAGCTGGCAGCCCACAGGACAAGAAGCAATGTTGCAAGGACACCAGTGTACGAGGAGAGTGACTGAAATAACCAGTGGACCTGAAGATTACCTTGGAAACTGCCTCTGCTTATCTTCCCTTCAGTTTCCTCTCCTGCTTTGCTCACTTCTATCTGATTCAATTCCTGATGGTTTGTGTGCTATCATTTTGATTCTTATGATGATTGAATATACTGTAAATACAGTCCTTTAAAAAAAAGAAATCATCTCACTCCACAAAGAAGAGCTGCTATCTCGAAATTAGCCAGCAACACATGCTGACGAGGCTGTGGAGATAAAGGAACCCTTCTCCACTGTTGGTAGGAAGGCAGACTAGTACAACCTGTATGGAAGTCAGTGTGGAGATTCCTAAAAAACTAGGATTAGAGGTCTCATTTGACCCTGCAAGTGCCCTGCTAGGAATATACAGAAAAGAATTGAACGAATCATATCATAGTGACATATGTGCACCCATGTTCATGGCAGCTCAGTTTGTGATAGCTCAATCTTGGAAATAACCCAAATGCCCATCAACTGGAGACTGGATAAAGAAGTGTTTTTATTCTATAAAATGGAGTATTACTCTGTCTTAAAGAATGATATAATTGAATCATTTATATTCAAATGAATGTATCTTCAGGACATACTAATAAGTGAAATAAATAGGCCATAGATATGTAAATATTGCAACTGTTCTCTGGTATGAGAAACCAAAGATGTAAATGAGTTCTAGAATGTATAATAGATATTGTGAAATAAGTATTCAAAGGGAAATGTGGTGGAGGAGTGAACAATGAGGGGTAAAGAAAAATGTGATGGTAATAAAGAAGGGAAACAAAACATGTATTTAGGGGCTGAGGGTTGTGGGGTGGGTAGGGAAACTGGAAAAAATGAGAATTAAATTGTGTCATAAACTGGTACAAATTCCCAATATTGTGTGATAATGATGTGTACACAATATACCAATAAAGATAAAAAGAATTAAAAAAGACTTCAAAAAATATTAGTAAGGCCCCATCAGTTTGATTTAAAATGTTGATTTCCTTATAGAATAGCATTTTGGGGGAGAAAATCTCATTAATGTGGCTACTGAATCAATTGCAGAGTCCAAACAGAATTATCAAATACCCTTCAGAAATAGATTAGAAGATTCAGAAACTACTCCAAACATTTTAAGCCACCTTATCTTTAACAAAGAAACCAAATACCTTCAATATAAGAAAGATAGCCTCTTCAATAAATGATACTGGAAAAACTAAATTTTAACCTATCTAATATTAAAACTATATCCACATCTTTCACCATTAACTAAAAATAAAATTGAAACTAGATTAAATATCTAAATATTAAGAGAAAAACACTAAATTTGCTGGAAGATAGGTTTGGTAGAACTCCAGGAGCCAATGACATGGAGAAAGACTTTATGAACAAAACCTCAGTACCCCAGGAACTAGCACAAAGAATCAAAAACTGATCTCATCTTATTAAAAAGCTTCTGTACAGCAAGATAATATATCAACAGAGCAAAAAGCCTATAATGCTGGAAAATAAATTTATCAGCTCTTCCTTGACAAATGTCTACTATCTAGAATATATAAAAAACTTAAAAGGATCAGACCCACCCAAAAGTTAAGACCCATTCAAAAGTGGGCATCTGGGATGAGAATTATGCTCAGTGGTTTGGCGTCTGCCTTGCAAGCACAAGGTCCCTGGTAAGCTCATATCATTACATTGTAGGTGTGGTGGCTCACGGTCACCAGCAAAATAAAATAAGGGCATCTGAACTGAACAGATATTTTTGAGATGAAGAAGTAAAAGGAGCATCAAGAAATTAAGCATTTTACAAAGAGCAGGGATTTGCTTCTGACTTTTCCCATCCATTATAGAAAAGAGCACAGAAGTCAAGATATTTTGCTCATCCCAAGACTTAACTCCGGACAGTATTTCTTATTGTTCTTTTAAAAACAATGTATTTTAGGGCCGGGCGTGGTGGCTCACGCCTGTAATCCCAGCACTCAGGAGGCAGAGACAGGAGGATTGCTGAGTTCAAGGCTTGCCTGGGCTACATAGTGAGCTCAGTGCCAGCCTGAACTACAAAGCGAGACCCTGTCTCAAAAACAAAAACAAAAACAAAAACAAAAACAAAAAAAAACAATGTATTTTACTAATTTCTCTTGTATAATATTTGTTGATATCTTACTAAATATCTGAAATCTACTTATATAGTTTTATTATTTGTCAAATTTTAAAAATAATAAATAATTACATTCAAACAATAAAATTCCAAGAGAAAGGCATATGGGAAAAATAAAACAGGAGAGATTTTGATGACAAGGGCTCGTTCATGTAAAGACCAATAAGGACACTCTTCCAGGACTTTAGTCTCCTAGGAACATGTATCATATGCTTCATTTATAATATTCAATGTAGGAACAGAAAAGAGCACTGGATATTTAAAATGGTAAAAAAAAAAACCCACATAAACACAATCTGGAGAGCAAAAGTAACAAATTTCTAATAAATTTAAAAGACACCACAAAGAGTATCAATGGGAAACGTGGAAGACTGGAGAGAGAGAGCACCTGTCCTAAATGCAGCAGTGGTCACTATCTATTAGTGGTTTTCACAAAGATGATCCAAGCTAAAGTTCAAATTTATATGTTTAGCCATTCCAACTAACAAAAGGAATGTTAGTGTCTTGGAGTAAGAAACCAAAAGAAGATAGATAAACAGGTGATAGCTAGCTGCTAGATGAATAAATGAAAAAGAGCAGAAGCAAATGGTATATATAATTTAGACATAGCTCCTCATCTCATATTTCTTCACAGATGTAAATCTCACATGAAGATAGGAATTGACTCAGCAACAAAAAGAATGATGAGTAACAGCTGTCTTTCTTTTCTCATGTTGCTGGACAAAGTACTCAACATCTGAAATTAAAGGAGTAAAGGTTTATTGTAGCTCAGAGTCTTTAGAAGTTTTAGTCCATAACTGGCTGGCCCCAAGGCAGTGTAGATTGGAACAGGTGCATCACAGAGGAAAAAATCTGTCTAGGGGATGGATGGCAGGAAGCAGCAATAGCTTCAAGCAGCAAGGAACAAGAAATGATTGCCTTTCTGGTCCTGACATCCTCTTCAGGTGACCCACCCTTAAAGCAGGTTGCAGTCACATCCAGGTTGGGAAGCCTTAATCCTACCACCCCACGAGTGAGTCCCAGCGTCACACACCCTGGATTCAGCCTCCTCTGAAGAGCTCCACCCTTAACTGTGTGGTCTTTCGGAGAACAACTAGATGCAATCCATTCTGAAAGTTATAGAACTTAAGAACTATTTGCCATTAACCATAAAATTCTGAATACAGCATAAAGATCAATATATGCCATTTACTATATATTCACTGTGAGGCAAATTTCTTTAATGTGAGAAAGTTTAAAACATAGCTATAAATTCTGTTCTTCTGAGCTGATATATCTCTTAACAATGTGATAGGTGTTTTCTGTTCTTGAGTACACCACCATTACATGTTCACTCATCACCTAGTCCACGACAAGTTAGATGACTGAATTCGGGTCACTGTTCTAGTCCCAGTCCCAGTGATCTACTGCTCCCACCACGCCCTACATCCTAACAGAGCGTTCAGCGGGTCAATGTACTGGCGAGTTCGGTGACCTCATCCATTGACCTTCCAAAGTTCCATCTCTGAATGTATAATTCTTCTGTGGGCCACATACTTCCAAACCACAACTACAGTTTACACTTAACTCTTGCAGAGAGCCAAGATTTTGGCACACAAATATTTTTAAGGCTTTTCCAAGAGAAAACATGGATCAGAAAATCAAAGAAGGAGGAAAACATGAAACCTATAAAGCAATAGTCCTTTTAGGAGTTTCATGATGTGGACAACGTGAAAGGCAAAGATGAAGTGAATCTGTGAAATTAGTAAAGATAAAGACTGTCTAAAAGACTGTAATAAAGACTAAGGAATGAACCCAGGGCCTTCTCATTAACCTACATCTCTAGCACTTACTCTATTTACCTAGTCACTTATTCATTTATATTTTGGAACAGTTTCACACTTCGATGCTAAGTTTCTTTGTCTTGATTCAAAGTTATCCTCCTTCTTAGGCCTCACAGAGTATTTCCATTAAAAACACTTTGCCCATTTATAACTTTTATAAAAAGTAAGTCATCTGAGTAATCTCTCAAAATAAGCACAAAAATAAAGTTGTGCTAACAAGTAAATTAAGATATGTTAAAGAATGTGGAAAATTATTGAATCCATAAAGTACTCCATAATTAAAGACAGTTTAGGTCCTGGGCACAAATGCTTTGAAGTGGAACCTACTGCAAATGAATTTTATATAGCAACATCACGTGAACAGATTTTCTCTGTAACTTTAATGACTGCAGAAAGAAAATAAGTGGATTAAAAGTTTGATGTTCTTCAGCTTTACATTCGAGCCTGTCCAAGTTATAATCCTCAAATTAGAATTATTATTCTTTTAATGTACAAATATTCCAAGGAGGAAATGGTGCTTCTTGCAGAGATTTTGGTTACAGGCTATTAGGAGATAGGTCTCCTGAAGAAGTAGTCAAAATCTAACCATGGGCACAGAATGGAGATAATGGAATTTGCCTATTAAAGTGGCAGCCGTTGTCATTTTCCCTGTCACTTATCTTGTCTTTTCAGCAAAACTCACCGGAGATTTAAAAAATAAAAAGTAAAAACCCTTCATTTAACTGTGTTAATCTCCTCATTGTCTATGATAATCTAAGTTCAAACTCAGGTAACAGTTACCTTCTTTGGAAAGAATTTCTGAATTTTCTGTATTATCCAAGATAGAAGCATGAAAACAGTAAGACAGTTATGATCTGGTACAGTGTGACATGTGATATTCACATGAGCTAAAGCAGGACAATCTAAGGGGCTCCAAAGAGGTCAACATCAAGATACACGATGCAACTTGAGCCAAAGGAATCCCCAGAGGCGCTGTACTTGAAACAGGGGAAATAAGGGAGATGAGTAGGTTGAATCCGTCAGCTTCGGTGACTGGGATAAAAGACCTACATGAACAACTTCCAGGGGTCTCAATTTGCCTCCTGGATTCAGAGGCATCGTCCATGGTTGGCCAGATCCAAGGCAGAAAGACAGTGACAGAATGGTGCTGCGTGGATTGCTACTCACTTCGGGCTGGTGGAAATCAGAAAGGAAGAGCAAGAGTCCCAGAAGACGTGACCAGGGACCTCTGATAGTCCCCGAGGTTATACTGTATCTCCATATCCTGTGCTGCACGAACCTGCTGCGTCTCTCAGACCAATCAATCTGACAGGCAAGATTAACTATGGAAAACTACCGAGTTTGTTTTGGGGGCAAGAGGACCGAAGGACTGAAGTTGTCATTTTCTCAGGTGATGTATGTTCTAACATGAACAGATGTGAGAGTGGAAACCAAGAGTTATATTTGGGTAGGTTCAGTTCAAGAGCCCATTTAGATATCTAAGAAACAATAAAGAAGGAAAAAACCCCCAAAATCAGAGTTTTAAAATGCAAGTGCAAAAGTTACAGAGGAAAAATGTCCTATACATAACTGTAACAACAGCAATTTGCCAAGTGTTCAGGAAACACAACTATCTGTGTAAATAACTGATTTAAATAATCATAAAATCCACACCAACAATATTTGCATAAATGTTTACAACCACAGAAAAATTCTAGAGCATTTTTCAGGAGTTAATAATTTATTCTTTTCTGAGGGTAAATGATTAAAAATTGTATAGAATACCAACTTTATAATAAAATTGGTATTTATAATCTCACCTATCAAGAGATACATTGTGAGATACTCACAATATATATATATTGATAATGTTTTTTATACATTCATTCTTTTGTGTTGATAGTTCTTCAGTAAAAAAATGTTTACAGGTTATGAATACATTTCAACATTTTTTATTCATAGAAAACTTCTGTGAATAAGGCCAAAAGCAAAGAGAGTGGTGGTAAATCTTCTCATGAGAGGGGGAAGCATGACTAAAGGAAGTGCTTTGTGATCATGGCATAGTGTCTGCTATGTTTGTCTTGAGTAAATCTCATGGTCTCTCTGTGCCTAAATTTCCTAGTCTAGGGAATGGAGACAGTAATAGCAACACACTAATCTTGCTTTTGCAATTGGGGGGGGGGTGAAGAGAGAATTCAGATGTGTTGTGTATGTTACCAGCTCTCAAAGATGAAAGTGTTGTGCCTGTTGCAGGTCTCGGAGGGGAAGCACAGGAGTCTCCTATGATGACCCTTTGCCTTTCTTTGGGTATTTGTCCTAACTCCAGCAAAGGACAGGATGTAGGGATCTTAGGGAAAATGGGCGAATCAAGACTAACATAGAATAGAACAAAAGTTTATTTAAAGTGTGGAAAATGCAGAGGAAGCAGAAGAGCTAGACTGACAGCAGAGCGGTGCTACATGGTAAGAGGCATCCTGAAGCCCAGAGAGTCTGAGATGTACTTCATCCTTGTGGGGCAGGCTGTTTTCTGAAAGTACCTGTTTCACTGCTTTGGTGTGACCTAGGCCAAGCAAGATCATTGCTTTTGTTTCTGGGAAGGGCACAAGGTCAGCATATAGTAAATGTGAGTCACACTTTCATATGGATACAGTAGGACAGATTTTTGTCAAGCACGTGGTACACAATAAGCATGTGATGATTTACAATGTTATTCAGTGTTTTGCATCGTGGTTTTTTTTTCTCTATGTCCTTCTTGTCTACCCCTATAGATATAATCACTACATACTACAAATATGCAGTAATGCAAACCAATAATGGTAGGTGGGATAACACACACTAAATTGGTTTAGAAAAAGGAGGCTTGCTAAATCTGTAGAGTGCTGGTGGCATTGGGATTATTTTATTATAGAAAGTACAATCCCATAGGTCCTTTCTAGGTTTAATATTTATTAAGACTTTTCCTACTTGTAATGTTTGGAAAGAAAATTATATTACAGATGATTCATTTATTCCCTCAACAATAAAGAGCCAACAGCTGCTCTATATATAGCATCTTTTGTGAGCCTTCTTCCCTTTCATGGCCTTAAGTGACAAGACTTTAATGAACTCATGTAAAAATAAAGCCTTACAGAGCTCTCATCACTCAGATATCATATTCATCACATTTATTCACTTCATCCCATGTACTATGGGATCTTTGTCTATATTGCCATTATTTTTCAGAATTTCACCTTGAAGTAAATAATTGTTCCAATCTTTATACCTTCTTAAAAGATAATGTTTCCTGAAAGTACACATACTGTATTTCTCCTTGAATCGTATTTAGACACAGTAAGTTTTTTCCATATAAGATGTATTCTAACTCATATGTGAACTAGGAATACTCTTTTGGCCCACTGCTCTATTATACTTAGTCACAATTGGAACTTAAAATGTCAGTGGACTTTGACAAAAACATTCACCCCAATGTGTCATCATCTATCAGAGTAGGGGGAATAATGAAAGCTTCGTACCATCACCTGGCAGCCTGGATAAACAGTCTGTTTAGCAACCACAGTGAATTCACCATGGATTCAGTGCAGTTCATCAGGAACCACAATAAGTTCATCATTCTCTTCTACAGAACAGATGGCATCTAGGAGAGCTCATTATTCTCAGCATGCATGCCAAAGACAACTGTTCTATGTCAAAACAATATTACGGATGTTATTTTTAAAAGCATGGATAGTGAGGGTAATCTATCAGAAGAAATGTCCAACAAAGTCCTCAGAACTGATTTCTTTGATTATATCTTCACTGATCAAATCAGGACAGTTATAATTTTATTCAGTTCCTACTATCTTGTCTTCTCAATAGGAGACAATGTAAGAGAAAATGGGTTTTCAACCATACAAATGCTGTTTCTTTCAGCCTCTTATTTTTCTGTATCCTAGTTTACAATTTATGATGAGCACAAAAATAAATGCACCTAGAGGGGTGTGGTGTTGCTGATCTGTAGTACCAACTACTCAGGAAGCTGAGTCAGGAAGGTCACTGGAACCCATGAGCTTGAAGGGTTTAGATCAGCTTAATCCACAATGCAAGACTCCCTTTCAAAAAAGATAGGCAGACAAGACAGACAGATAGGGCTCCTGAGTTTTTCCTCAAACTGATTAAAATGCTAGTGTTCTATTTTTTATTGTTTTGTCCTCTGAATTTTCTAGTTTTGAGTTATTTTATAAGATCAGCTTTTGATACTTACAATTCCAACTTTTAAATTTGATGAGAATTTCTATTAAGGTACTTCAAATTTTTATCAAAGGGTATTGTTTCTTAAATATAATTGAGTATTCATTTACCTTATTAAGTTTTTTAAAAAAACTTATTAGTACATATTTACATAAAATAATGGTTTCGTGCATTATGGGGAATTGTTACATGTACAAAACACATTTCAATTCTTTTTTCCTTCTCCACCCCACCCTCATTTTTTGTTCAGCATAAAATTCATTTATTTATATTTTAAGTATTTATGCATTTATTTATCAGATATATAGATTATCACATGTACAGCCTAATAGGCCACAAAACTTTAAATCCATTGTCCATATTGGATGACTGTAACTTTTTTATTGTTTAATCAGTATCTTTGGATCTGACCTTATACTGTCCTTATCAATCTAATGTCAGGAGGTCCTAAGAATTTTCAGTAATTTCAAGACTACCACATACTAATGTGAAAATAGGCTATTACAGTAGCTGAGATCTTCATTTATTTTCCTATTGATTCTTTAAAAGATTCCATCAATTTCTGACATGTGGGATCTGAAAATTAGCTGAGCATAAAAACAATGGGTTTCTTGCAAAATATATGAAGCAGGATTGTATGTAAATTATGGGTTTTGTTTTTGTTTTTTCTTTTCAATCATCCTTACAGAGCCAGACTATTTACTACATGTTCTCTTATATTGACATGTAGATGCATGTCTAACTACACGTCTATTCTTTTATCTGTCACTTTCCTACTGATGCATTTAATAGCTTTTACCTTAAATATTTGTGTTCAGGATTTTATAAACATTTGTCTAAATATAACTCCATGATGAGAATAATTAGGCAAGTACATAAATGTTTTAACACACTTTCTGTAAGAAGAATCGGGTAATTATAATTAAACATGATACAAAGATGGTCCTCAATTTACAGTGATCTGACAGTTTTCAATTTATGATGTCTCCAAGCAATATGCCTTCTGTAGAAACTAAACTTGTTTCTTGTGTTTTTCTTTTTTTTCTATGAATATGACATAAGATACTCCTCATATAATCTGCAGTGAACCACAAATTCCAAACCAGCTCCGAGATCAGAAGGATAGACAGCTGCTATTTCAACACACTGTGTGGTGTTGCTAAGTTATGATGTGTGGTATGTTAAGCACATTGCATGATTTTTAAATTTGTAATATTTTCAATGTAAGTTGCTTTTGCCAGGATATTAGCCCATTATGAATTAAAGAGCCAGCATTCATTAAAAATCTTGTTTGGGAGCCAGAGGGTTAGCTCAGTGGTTCCGGCGCCTGCCTCACAAGCACAAGGTCCTGAGTTCGATCCCCGGTAACCATATATAATGCTGGGCGTGGAGACACGCCCACCAACAATCAACACCGCATACCACAATGCCGGATGTGGTGGCTCATGCCTGTCATCCCAGCACTCGGGAGGCAGAGACAGGAGGATTGCTGAGTTCGCGGCAGCTTGCCTGGGCACCATAGTGAGCTCAGGGTCAGCCTGAACTACAAAGGCAAGACCCTGTCTCAAGAAAAAAAAAAAAATCTTGTTTGGGAACACTTCAATCTCAGATGTTAAAGCACAGTCATCAAGTTTGCTTTACTGCATTTGTTAGAAATTTTAAGAACAAATATATTTATAATATATGCTCAGACCCTTGAAAGTTCTCTGAAAGAGAGCAATACATTACTAGTATACTGAAATTCATCTAAATTATTACCAATATTCTCTTTCTAAATAACAGCGCAAAACCAAAAGTCTTCTCCTCTTTATTTTTCTATAAATTGTTTCTTAATCACAGTATTTTTAACATTACTTATGACTTTCTACCATCCTTTCTTTCTCTATTCTATCTTTACTTAAAATGAACATGTCTTATCATTTATAAATGACCTACCTACTTTTTCTTCTGAATTAGAATATATTGTCAAAGCAATCATACTTTTGATTTTTTTTTTTTTTTTTTTTGCTTTTTGAGACAGGGTCTCGCTTTGTAGTTCAGGCTGGCCCTGAGCTCACTATGTTGCCCAGGCAAGCCGCCGCGAACTCAGCAATACTCCTGTCTCTGCCTCCCGAGTGCTGGGATTACAGGCGTGAGCCACCACGTCAGGCATTGTGGTATGCGGTGTTGATTGTTGGTGGGCGTGAGTCTCCACGCCTAGCATTATATGTGGTTACCAGGGAGGCAGGCGCCGGAACCACTGAGCTAACCCTCCGGCCCCCATACTTTTGATTTTGAAAGTATCAGAGACTCACAGAAACAATTGGAAGTAAAATACAAATAATTTGGTCTCCATAAAAGTTTTCAATGTAAGTTGCTGCTGGCATTGTAATACAAGTGAAAATCTGAAATAACAATTCCTTTGGTTTGGGCCAATGTTTCCTGATGACTAAATTCATGTTATGCATGTTTGATGGGCAAGTCATGGAAGACTTGCTGTTTCCTTGCATTCAATTTTTATTTGTGTTGTAACTGATAACATAACAGCAATCTCTTTGGATACATTGTTTCATTGAAAACAAATGTTTTATAGAAATTTTCTTGAACTATTGAACTATATTGTAACTCATCAAAATTTTTATTTCAGATTGAACTCACAATGTTTCAAATAATTCAAAATAGCTCAAACTTTTTTTTTTTTTTTTGAGATAGGGTCTCACTTTGTAGTTCAGGCTGGTCCTGAGCTCACTATGGAGCCCAGGCAAGCCTCGAACTCAGCAATCCTCCTGCCTCTGCCTCCCAAGTGCTGGGACTACAGGCATGAGCCACCACGCCCAGCACTGTGGAATGTGGTATTGATTGCTGGTGGGCGTGAGTCACCACACCCAGCATTGTGGAATGTGGTATTGATTGCTGGTGGGCGAGAGTCACCACGCCCAGCATTGGATGTGGTTACCGGGATTGAACTCAGGACCTTGAGCTTGCGAGGCAGGCACCGGGGAACCACTGAGCTAAATCTCTGGCCCATAGCTCACACTTTTTGCATTCTGCCAGCAAAAATGTAAAGTCTATCAAGTTTATTTATGTGTGCATGTGCCCATCATTTTCAAGCTCTTGTCTTCTGGATCAAAAAGACAGTAAAAGCTTATCTATCTCTGGCATGACTTTGGATTAAATATTTACACAATTCCTGTCCTAAACTTTAAATAAATATTTCAGTGGTGTTTGCTGCATTATGCACAGTGCAGCCGCCTCCGATATGATGAATACCATTACTAGTAAAATACTATAGATGATCGCTTCTCGGCCTTTTGGCTAAGATCAAGTGTAAAATACTATAGATGAAGAGGCACATCTGTCAAATGCTTTTCTGTAGTTCAATTGCCTTTTTATCTTACTGTTTAAAAGTCTGCTGAGTTGTGAAGAATGGTTTCATTGAAAATGTGTTATGTGACCCATAATGAAATAGATGTAAGAAAAGCCTGCTTCCATGAAAACGTAATAATGTAGCCTCAGAGATAAGGAAGACCCCTGGAATCTGTGTGCCTAGTGTACTGATGGAGATAAAGCTCTGCAGGCTTTTTACTTTTTATTTTAATGTAATGCAAGTTGATATTAATAAGGAAAATATAAAAGCAATTCTATGGGAAATTATTTTTGTAACGAAAGAATTAGAGAGAAGCAATGGTAAATTCACTGTGTATCATGATCTTTAAAGAATATATCTTCATTTGCTCATCTATTTCCTACCGTGTCTCCTAACAATACTTTTTTGCATGACACTTTAACTGTTAACAGTTATTATCACAGTTTAATTTTTTACATTGAATTTTTTATTTCTACATTTTATATACAGCTCACAATCACACTCAACACTGGGGAATTTGTACCAGTATATGACACAAGTTAAATCTCATTTTTACCCATATCCCTACCCACCTCACCCCACCACTTATATACATGCTATTTCTTTTTCTTTCCAAATCATATATATTATTTCCCCTCATTATGTTCCCCCACCATTCCCTTTAAATATTTCCTAATTTACAAAATCTATTATGCATTCTAGAACTCATTTACATCTATAGGTTCTCATATCAGAGAAAAGATATGGTATTTACATATTTGTGATCTATTTATTTCACTTATTAGTATATGTGCTGCCGAAGCGAGCACATTTATTTTACTTATTAGTGTGTCCTTAAGGTGTATCCATTTGTACATAAATGAGTGAATCTAGTCATTCTTTACAGCAGAGTAATACTCCATTTTATTAAAAAAATAACCCACATCTTTTTTTTTTTTTTTTGAGACAGGGTCTCGCTTTGTAGTTCAGGCTGGCTCTGAGCTCACTATGTAGCCCAGGCAAGCCTTGAACTCAGCAATCTGCCTGTCTCTGCCTCCCAAGTGCTAGGATTACAGGCGTGAGCCACCGCACCCGGCTTTTTTTACCTTTTTTTTTTTTTTTTTAACCCACATCTTCTTTATCCAGTCTCTAGTTGATGGGTATCTGGGTTCTTTTCAACACTGGGCTATCACAAACTGAGCTGCTATGAACATGGGTGCACATATGTCTTTACAATGTGATTGTTTTATTTTCTTTGAGTATATTCCTAGCAGGGGAATAGCAGGGTCAAATGGGAACTCTAATCCTAGTTTTCTGAGCAATCTCCACACTGATCTCCACAATGGTTGTTCAAGTCTACAATCCCAGCAACAGTGGAGAAGGGTTCCTTTTTCCCCATAGCCTCGCCAACATTTATTGCTGGTTGATTTTTGCAATAGCAGCCATTCTTTGTGGAGTAAGATGAAATCTCAGTGTTGTTTTCATCTGCGTCTCTCGAAAGACCACTGATACTGAACATTTCTTCATATGCTTCTTAGCTGCTTTGACTTCTGCCTCTGAGAAGTGTCTGTTCATTTCAGATGCCCATTTTTGAATTGGGTCTTTAAACTTGGGGGACTGATTTGTTTAAGTTCTTTATATTTTCTAGATAGTAGCCCTTTGTTTGAAAGACAGCTAGTAAAGATTTTTTTTCCCATGTTGTTGGTTGCCTTTTACTGGTGCCAGTGGTTTCTTTTGCTGTGCAGAAGCTTATTAGTAGGATGAGATCCCATTTGTTGCTTTCTTCTGCTAGTTCTCATGCTATAGAAGTTTTGTTCATAAAGTCTCAGCCTAAGCCAGTGTCTTATTTAGCCTGTTTTACAGCAGGTTTATTGTTTCTGTTTTAATGTTTAAGTCTCTAATCTATTGTGATTTTAGTTTAGTACACAGTGAAAGAGATAGGTCTAGCTTTAGTTTTTGGCAGTTTAAAGGCCAGTTTTTCCAGTACCTTTTGCTAAAGAGACTGTCTTCCCTCCATTGAGGATATTTGGCTCCTTTGTCAAAGATAAGGTTGCTTAGTGTATCTGGGGTTGTTTCTGAATCTTCTAATCTATTCCACTGTCAGTCTAGCAGTCTTTTGGTTGAGTTTTTAGGATCCTCAACATAGAGAATCATATCATCATCAAATAATGACAGTTTAACTTCTTGCTTACCTATTTTTATTCCTTTCATTTCTTTGCCTTGCCAAACTGCTGTCACAGTATAATTTTGGAAACAATTTATTCTTATTTCATAATATCTATTATTCTTTTGTTTTTATTTTCCCTTTCAGATTTCCACACCAGAGAGACAGAGCAATGTTTACACATGTGTGCTTGATTTATCACTGAAGAGCATAGTTTCAAGGTGAATCCATTTACCTCGAAATGTCTCAAGTTCATCTTTCTTTATGGCTGAATAGTAATACATTATATTTTTAAAAATCCATCTTTTTCATTCCATTCATCAGCTAATGGACCTTCAGTTGTTTGCAAAATTTAGCTATTACAAACAGTACCACTACAAATTTGGGTGTGCATGCATTACTGTGGTATGATGCTTTTAATTTCAAGGAAAAGACACATAGATGCTTCCCATCATCTACCTGTCTACTGAACTGTCTATGTGTCCATTAATCATCAGGGTATCTATCTATGCTCATGTCATATTCTATTTACCCATCAACCCTCTATGTACTCATCTTTCATTTATGTGTCTATTATCAAATTAGCATTTATCCATGTATTTGTTATCTATTTTTCAGTATTGTTGCATGTAATTATCTGTCTGTTGGATACATCTACCATCCAACATTTAACTATTTTGTATCACTCTGTCCATTCATGCTGTAACTATATCATCATTTGCTATTCACCTATCATTGGTGGACATTTCATCTACTTATTTTAACTAGATTGTTAATATGGGTGTGGTACAAAGCTGTAGGTATGTAACTAGCACAGATTTATATACTTGTTTGTAAGTAAACGCACATAGAGTTATCAAATCATTATGACTGAAA
>PVIC010014576.1:12482-36490 GCA_004025085.1 Thryonomys swinderianus | reverse complement strand
TTGGCCAGGCACCTGCTAGTATTTCCATTTCTGATTCTGTCCTTCAGAAAGTCAAGTGGCAAACCCTGCTGGGGCTCTAATATTTCCAACTAAAATAATCTCAAAAAACAATCTCGATTGTGGCCTCAGTAATGGGAGCCATGATCCCATCCCTTTCTAAAAAAGGAGATCCTAATCCCAGTACTTAGGAGGCTGAGGCAGGAGGGTTGTGAGTTCAAGGCCAGTCTGGACTGGGACAAAACAAAATATCCCTAGAAAAGATTTCACCAGTAATGGGAGCTGGAAGCAGAAGGCAACATGATGGACAGGGCTGATCTGGGAAGAGCTTGGTAGGAGTAGAGAGATTTAGGGACAAGCCAGTTTTCTTGAGCACCTATTATGTACCAGGTTTTGGGCTAGCCCTAGGACTGGGATGGTAAACACTTGACACTTGCAACACCACTTCTTTGTCCTTTTCTTATGGATGACATCACTGATTAATCACAAAGTTCTATGTGATAGCTATTACATATCAATCATGGATGACTAGTAATATAACACTTTAGTTCTCTGCTTTTTTTGGTTTTTTTGTGTGCTGGGGATTGAACCTAGGACCTTGTCCTTGGAAGTCAGGCATAGTGCCACTGAGAAAATCCCCCAGCCCAGGTCTTTTTTCTTGTTTTGTTTTTTGAGATAGGGTCTCATTATGTAGTTCAGACTGGACTTGGACTCAGTATGTAACCCAGAATGATCTCTAACTCTCAGTGATCTTTTTGCTTTAGCCTCCAAAGTGCTGGGATTATAGGCATGCAGCACCACATGTGGCTACTTTGGTTTTCCTTGCAAAATCAATTAGATTTAGCTACAAATAATATAATAATAAACATATAATAAAAATGCCTTAAATGATGAAGCTACTTATGATTTCACTTAAAGAGAATTCTGAAGGAAAGCGATTCAGGAGTGGTTCAGAAGCTCAACGACACTGAATTCTGAGCAGGACTCTACCTTTCTCTTGCCTTACAGTCACAACTATATGTTGGCTGCCACAGCTCATGGGAATCATTCCTTACATAACAAAACCAAGGCAGGAAAGGAGAAGATAGCCTGAGAAAAGGGCAGTCTCCTCATGCCTTTTGGTTATCAGAGAAGGGAACACTCCCATAAATCCCCCAGTAGATGCTTCCTTCTTTTTATCTCATTGGCCAGAACTGGGCTGTGTGTCCACTGTTAGCCCAATTGTCAGCAATGGAATAGACTATGCTTATTTCTACCCAACAAAATGATTTTTTTTTTTTTTGAGACAGGTCTCCCTGTAGTTCAGGCTGGCCTTGAACTCACTGTGATCCTACTGCCTCAACCTCCTTAGTGCTGGGAATAAAGATGTGACCACTACTCCTGGCTAAAATAGCTTGTATTACCAAGAAGGGAAAATGCTTCTAATAATGTCTGCCACACTGACCTGGTGTGTGGGTCGCTTCCAATTCTGATAAGCAGCAGTCTCCTCATCTTTAAAATGAGCTAGGAAGATATCATATAGAAGGTGTTTTGAAGACTGGTTAAACACTGAGCTCTCTCCAGTCACGTGACACTGCTGCTCTACAGTTATGCCTGAAACCTGAAACCCTGTTCTCCTCTGTACCACACCTGTTCCCATGGCCATCTGGCTAGCTGGCTGATGCTGGCAGTCAAGGCCCAGCCAGCAATCCCTGTCTGTGACTACCAGCCCGGCAAGGGGTTAGGAGGCCATTCTTGGTACTCCTCCCTGGAAAAACTAGATAAGAAGCTATTCTTGTCTAAGGTTCAGACATAATTCTAGGCAAACAGGGGTGAAGGAGGATTCTAGGCAAACCATTTTAGGTTTGGAAGATAAGTTATACTGAAAGCAAGAGAAAGGTTCTTTTAGAGAGAATGAAGTCTATTCTAAAGTTTGGGCACCAAAAGGAAACATGACTTTTTTTTTTTTTTTTTGAGACAGGGTCTCGCTTTGTAGTTCAGGCTGGCCCTGAGCTCACTATGTAGCCCAGGCAAACCTCGAACCCAGCAATCCTCCTGCCTCTGCCTCCCGAGTGCTGGGATTACAGGCATGAGCCACCACGCCCGGCATTTTTTTTTTTTTGAGGCAGGGTCTCACTTTTATAGTTCAGGCTGGCCCTGACCTCACTATGTAGCTCAAGGCAAGCCTCGAGCTCAGCAATACCACATACCATCAATACCACATACCACAGTGGTTCTGGTGCCTGCCTTGCAAGTGCAAGGTCCCTAGTTCAATCCCTGGTAACCACATACAACAATACTAGGCATGGTGATTCATGCTCACCAGCAATCAGTACCACATACCACAATGCCAATACAGGGCATGGTGGCTCATGCCTGTAATTCCAGCACTCGGGGGACAGAGGCAGGAGGATTGCTGAGTTCTAGGCTTGCCTGGACTACATAATGAGCTCAGGGCCAGCCTGAACTACAAAGCAAGACCCTGTCTCAAAAAAAAAATTATATTTAGGTAAGATTAAATTCTAATTTTCTATAGTACAGGCAGGTGACTATAATTATTAACTTTGTTTTAGGGCTGGGGATTTAGCTCAAGTGGTACCGCACCTACTTTGGAAGCACAAGGACCTAAATTCAAATCCCAGTACCCCAAAAATAAATAAATAAAGTAGCTTTGTTTGTTTGTTTTCAGTTCCAGGGATTGAACCTAGGACCTTTACATTGTGATACATCCCAGATACTTTTAATTTTTTATCTTAAGACAAGGTCTTGCAAAATTGCTATGTTGCTCAGGCTGGGCTCAAACTTAAGATCTTCCTGCCTCAGCCTCTCAGCATGCAGCACCATGCCCAGGAATGGTTAATTTATTGTATATTTACTTTTTGTTGTTTTTTTTTTATTTGTCAGTCTGGCCTTGAACTTACCTACGCTGGGCTCAAACTCGCAGTGATTCTCCTACTTTGGCCTCACTAGTGCTGAGATTAGAGGCATTCACCACTGTGCTAAGCTATTTGTTGTATGCTTGAAAATAGCTAGAAAACTTTGAACATTCTCAACATGAAGAAGTGGTAAATATTTGAGGTGACTGGGATACACTGTACAAATTACTTTGATTTTATCACTGTACATTATATACATGTATTGAAATATCACACTGTACCTCATAAATAAGTACAAGTATGTGTCAATTAAAACTTTTTTTTTTGAGACAGGGTCTCGCTTTGTAGTTCAGGCTGGCCCTGAGCTCACTATGGAGCCCAGGCAAGCCTCGAACTCAGCAATCCTCCCACCTCTGCCTCCCAAGTGCTGGGGTTACAAGTGTGAGCCACCACGCCCAGCTCAATTAAAACTTTTAAATTTCTTTATTTGGGGATTTGTTTTGCTTTGTTTTTTTCATACCACAACGCGTATTAATATATTTTAGTCATACATAATGATAACTGCTTTGGTTTTTGTCACTGATGATTTTGTTTTTTTAGAGACAGCATTCTGTCTCAAACTCCTGCTCTGGCTGCCATGTAACCTTCACCCAACTTCAAGGCCTTCTAGGACTGAGCCCCTGCCTACCTCTCAGGCTTCTTGGCCTACCATATCTCTAATCTCACCCTGTAGTCCAATCCTAACTAAGGGCTGTATGAGCTTCCAAACTGCCACACCTTTGCAAATGCAGCCCCTGTGTGTAGAATGTCCCTAGTACATGGTCTGGAGTTGGGCACTCTTGGATTTGAACACCAGGTTCAGCACTGTCTACCTGTGGGACCACGCACAAAGTAATTCACTTCTCTGGGCCTCAATCTACTTGTCAATAAAACAGTAATAGGTGAGCTCAGGGCCAGCCTGAACTACAAAGTAAGACCCTGTTTCAAAAAAAGAAAAAAAAAATAATAATAATAATGTCTACCTAAGAGTGATGTCAGGGTTAAATGAGATGATGGAAAAACAAGTAGTACACATTAAAGAATCAAAAAAATAGATATTTCTTGGGCCAGGGATTTAGCTCATTGGTTCTGACATCTGCCTGGCAAGTGCAAGGTCCTGAGTTTGATCCCCAGTACCACATACCCCACTTCCAGGCATGGTGGCTCACACCTGTAATCCCAGCATTCAGGAGGCAGAGGCAGGAGGATTGCTATGAGTTCGAGGCTCACCTGGACTACATAGTAAGCTCAGGGCCAGCCTGAACTACAAAGCAAGACCCTGTCTCAAAAAGAAAAAACAGGGCCGGAGGGTTAGCTCAGTGGTTCCGGCGCCTGCCTCGCAAGCGTAAGGACCTGAGTTCGATCCCCGGTTACCACATATAATGCTGGGCATGGTGGCTCACGCCTGTAATCCCAGCACTCAGGAGGCAGAGACAGGAGGATTGCTGAGTTTGCGGCGGCTTGCCTGGGCACCATAGTGAGCTCAGGGCCAGCCTGAACTACAAAGCAAGACCCTGTCTCCAAAAAGCAAAAAAAAAAAAAATAAAAGATATTTCTTGGGCCGGAGATTTAGCTCAGTGGTTCCAGCCCTGCCTCGCAAGAGCAAGGCCCTGAGTTGATCCTGGTAACCACATACAATTCTGGGCGTGGTGACTCAATCAGTACCACATACCACAGTGGTAGCTCACACCTGTAATCCCAGCACTCTCCTGAGGCAGAGGCAGGAGGATTGCTGAGTTCAAGGCTTGCCTGGGCTACATAGTGAGCTCAGGGCCAGCCTGAACGACAAAGCAAGACCCTGCCTCAAAAAACTAAAAAAAATAAAAGAATAAAATAAAAGTAATTTCTTATGAAAGTTGAAACTACTAAAGAAAGGAAAGAAATAAGGGTGAAGTAAGGGTGGGGAGGAGAAAATGCTATCAGTATGTTGTATGCATGTCCAAATCTGCCAAAATGAAAACTATTAATATGTATATCTAATGTGCACTAATAAAAAAATAGTTGTCTCTTTCCTATCAGCATCCCTTTCTCCCACTTCCTAGAATACTGTTGTGATTCTGGGTGTTGAGGTTGCCTCCCCCTACAGACTAGGAACTCCTAGGGAACAGAAAATAGACTGGTCAAACCCAAGGCAGTGTTGCATGAATGCAGAAATGAGTACCAGGACGGGACAGCTCACTGAGCAATAAGAAGAAAGATATGTCCCAGATATTATGAGGAACTAAGGCAAGAAGATTGTAAGTTTAAGTCCAGCCTGGGTAATAGTAAGACTGTATCTCAAAATAAAAAAATGAGCTGGACGTGGTGGCTCATGCCTGTCATCCCAGAACTCAGGAGGCAGAGGCAGGAGGATTGCTGAGTTTGAGGCTTCCCTGGGCTACATAATGAGCTCAGGGCCAACCTGAAGTACAAAGCGAGACCCTGTCTCAAAATAAAAAATGAAAAATGAAAGGAGTTAGGGATGCACCTGAGTGTTAGACCACTTGCCTAGCAAGTAGAAGGCTCTAGGTTCAATCTCTAATGGCAAAAAAACTTTAAAATAAAAGAAGAAGAAAAAAAAATAAGGAAGAAGGGCCAGAGATTTAGCTCAGTGGTTTCAGCGCCTGCCTCACAAGCGCAAGGTCCTGAGTTCAATCCCAGTAACCATATACAATGCTGGGCGTGGTGACTCAGGCCCACCAGCAAAAAATACCACATACCACAGTGCCGGGTGTGGTGGCTCATGCCTGTAATCCTAGCACTCGGCAGGCAGAGGCAGGAGGATTGCTGAGTTCGAGGCTTGCCTGGGCTCCATAGTGAGCTCAGAGCCAGCCTGAACTACAAAGCAAGACCTTGTCTCAAAAAAAAGGAAGAAGAAGTGGAGCAGCCTTAGGAAGCCCTTCCAAATGCCCAATCTGTGGTGATCCTACCAATCACCTCTATAGTCTCCTGGACCCCAGTATTCCCCAGTTATTGACTATGTGAGGTGGGAGCACTGGGAAGGTTTTCACTTATCTCTATGTCCCCAGAATCTAGCAAAAGTCTCAATGCTACATATTCAGCAAATGAACATTTGTCATCTCTAAAGCCAGAGAAAGTGGCAGAGTCCTGCTCACTCAGAACTGGGTCCTCCTTCTTCTTTCCCACAGGAACATGCTATAAATGGACAGCATACCATATAACTGCTGCCAGAAACAGGGCTTGGATTTCACAAGCCAAGTGGCCTCTCCCGCAGAGAGGGTGGGAGCCCCAGAATATGGCCTTAAATAGCCCAGCTCTGAGGCCTCCTCCCCACTCCGATTTCTGCCTGAGTTGCTGGACCACGCAGGGTGGGGCTGGGCTCTCCACAGGCTGTAACCTCAAGAGTTGCAGATCAGGGCCTGTGGCCAAGACTCTTCAGTGTACAAAGATAGGCATGGCCAGAATCCACACTCACCCAGCCAAGCCCTGGTCTAGGAGCCTGATAAGGCGCACATAGACACACGGGCCCCTTTCTCCTTAGGGAAGCTGGAGAAGACAGAAACACAGGCCCCAATTCCCAAGAATTCTAGCTCTGCCACAGTGGGAAGCCAGGAGATTTCCACTAGAAACCCAAGCACAGAGACAGGGCTGATCACTCACCAGGCCCAGTGCAACCAGGTGGTACAGAAGACTCATGTATTACTGAGCAAAGGGGACACATCCGTCTTGGCTCAACACAGTCCCACCAGAATTTATCCTAATGCTTGTTAAGTGTTGGTGACCAAATCTCCTGGTTTGAGTCTTGGCTGTAGAGAAGACTTTCTGCTAAGCTCAAACTGTTCCTTGCTTGCTCGGTGAGTGATCACTTACTTAAAATGGCCTGATCAATCCATTCATTGCTAGTCTAGGGCCTCTCTCCTCCAACCCAAATCTCAGTTGCCTGAGCACAGGTACCTATTCTCTGTTTGCCAGTGTACATTCAGCTTCTAGAATAGTACTGGACATATATCAGGTAATCAGTGAATAAATAAGAAATTTGTTCAGTAATTGCCTCGGAGTATAGGTCAGTGGTGGGGTGCTTACTGATTTGTTAAAGGCATGGATATTAAAAGTCCTGGAGCTTTTCAGCCTGGAGCAAGAGTACTGACTGTGGGCTCTGACATGAGGCAGACTTGGTTTAATGTCTTTGCTCCATGACCTTCAACAAGTGACTTGATCTCTGTGAGCTTCTAATTTCTCATTTTTAAAATACAAGTAAAATTCAAATGTTTTCCAGGGTACAAAAAAACTCAATACCAATAAAACTTTTTCCTGCAAAGATAAGCCTTCCACAGACAGTAGTGTGGCTATTACTTCTGCTGCTGCTGTTAGCCTGATGGTATAAGGGGAATGGGCAGAGGATGTGAGGATAGAAGACAGGATTTAAAACCAAGCCTTGTCACAAGCTCTTTGGCCTTGGAAATACCCAAAGGCTCTGAGTCTCAGTTCCTTTGCCTGTATAATGAGCACTGACATGTGAGCTCTCTCTCTAAGCAAGGCATTGTGAGGACTCAAGTTCAGGCTACCCACCTACTTAACCTGGATGCTACGGAAAGGATTTGGGATACCAACAAGCTCTGGAAGGGATGGCCTTTAAGGGCTCACTGGTCTAGCAAGGATGGTCTAAAAATATTTCTGGATACTGTCAGGCTCAGTAGCAGCACTGACCAGCAAAGCACAAGCTACCATACCTTAGGGATAAAAATCTCACTTTACAGCACCCAGGAGTAGAATAGGGGGATGGGGTAACATCTATCAAAATCCTAAAGGCAGCCGGGCATGATGCTGCATGCCCATAATTCCAGGACTCTGGTGAGCTGAGGCAGGAAGACCACAAATTCTTTTTTTTTTTTTTTTTGCTTTTGAGACAGGGTCTCGCTTTGTAGTTCAGGCTGGCCCTGAGCTCACTATGGTGCCCAGGCAAGCCACCGCGAACTCAGCAATCCTCCTGTCTCTGCCTCCCGAGTGCTGGGATTACAGACGTGAGCCACCACGTCCGGCATTGTAGTATGCGGCGTTGATTGTTGGTGGGTGTGTCTCCACACCCAGCATTATATGTGGTTTCCGGGGATCGAACTCAGGACCTTGCACTTGTGAGGCAGGCGCCGGAACCACTGAGCTAACCCTCCGGCCCAAGACCACAAATTCTTCAAGGTCAGCCTGAGCAATTTTGGGAGGCCCCATGTCTAAATAAATAGGGTTGGAGATGTAGTTCTCAGTACAAGGGCCCTAGTTTCAATCCCCAGTACAAAAAGAAAGAAAAGGGCCAGAGATTTGGCTTAGTGGTTCTAGCACCTGCCTAGCAAGTGCAAGGTCCCTGGTTTGATCCCTGGTAACCACATACAACAATAACAGGCATGCTGACTCATGCCCACCAGCAGTCAGTACCACATGCCACAATGCTGGGCGTGGTGGCTCATGCCTGTAATTCCAGCACTCAGGAGGCACAGGCAAGAGGGTTGCTGAGTTTGAGGCTTGTCTGGGCTACATAGTAAGCTCAGGGCCAGCCTGAGCTACAAAGCAAAGACCCTACCTCAAAAAGAAAAGAAAAGCCGGGCGTGGTGGCTCACGCCTGTAATCCCAGCACTCGGGAGGCAGAGACAGGAGGATTGCTGAGTTCGAGGCTTGCCTGGACTACATAGTGAGCTCAGAGCCAGCCTGAACTACAAAGCGAGACCCTGTCTCAAAAAAAAAAAAAAAAAAAAAAAAAAGAAAAGAGGGCCGGAGATTTAGTGGTTCTGGTGCCTGCCTCGCAAGCCCAAGGTCCTGAGTTTGATCCCGGTAACCACATACAATGCTGGGCGTGGTGACTCACGCCCACCAGCAATCAATACGACATACCACAGTGGGGGGCATAGTGGCTCACGACTGTAATCCCAGCACTAGGGAGGCAGAGGCAGGAGGATTGCTGAGTTCGAGACTTGCCTGGGCTACATAGTGAGCTCAGGGCCAGCTTGAACTACAAAGCGAGACCTTGTTTCAAAAAAAAAAAAAAAAGATCCTAAAGGTAAATAAATCCTCTGACCTAACAATACCCCTTACAAAAACCACAATACAGTTATGTGTTCACAGCTCTACAGAAAGGGGACGATGATACCATTATCTATGGTATAGTATAGGAAGCCAGGGACAACTTGAATGTCCATGAGCAGGAATCTCACACACACACACACACACACACACACACACAGTATCACATTCTTTTTTTTTTTTTTTTTTTTTTTGAGACAGGGTCTCGCTTTGTAGTTCAGGCTGGCCCTCAGCTCACTATATAGCCCAGGCAAGCCTCAAACTCAGCAATCCTCCTGTCTCTGCCTTCCAAGTGCTGGGTTTACAGGCGTGAGCCACCACCACATCCGGCACTGTGGTATGTGGTATTGATTGCTGGTGGGCGTGAGTCACCATGCCCAGAATTGTATGTGGTTATCAGGATCAAACTCAGGACCTTGTGCTTGCGAGGCAGGCGCCGGAACCACTGAGCTAAATCTCAGGCCCTCTTTTTTTTTTTTTTTAATGGAACACTTCTAAATTTGTATGTCATCCTTGTGTCCAGGGGCCATGCTAATCTTCTCTATATAATTCCAATTTTAGTGTATGAGCTGCCAAAGAAAGCACATGCATTTTTTTTTCTTTTTTTGGAGACAGGGTCTCGCTTTGTAGTTCAGGCTGGCCCTGAGCTCACTATGGTGCCCAGGCAAGCCACCACGAACTCAGCAATCCTCCTGTTTCTGCCTCCCGAGTGCTGGGATTACAGGCGTGAGCCACCACGCCCAGCACTGTGGTATGTGGTATTGACTGTTGGTGGGCATGTCTCCACGCCCAGCATTATATGTGGTTACCAGATCGAACTCAGGTCCTTGTGCTTGCGAGGCAGGGCGCCGGAACCACTGAGCTAAACCTCCGGTCCTTAAAAAGTGATTAAAAAAAAAAAAAAAGACAAATACAGAAGCTACATGCCTGAATGTAATCCCAGCACTCAGGAGGTTTAAACAGGAGGCTCACAAATTCAAGGCCATCCTGGGCTATAGTGAGTTAAAAGGCCAGCACGAACTACATAGCAAGACCTTCTGGGCATGGAGGCTCAAGTCTTTAACTGCGGCATTTGGAAGGCTGAGGCTAGAAGATCACTTGAGTTCAAAGACAGCCTGGGCTACATAGTGAGACCCTGTCTCAAAAAAAAAGAAAAGAGGGGGCTGAGGATTTAGCTCAGTGGTTCCAGTGCCTGCCTAGCAAGCACAGAATCCCTAGTTCAATCCCCGATAACCACATACAACAATACCAGGTGTGGTGACTCACACCCACCAGCAATCAACACTGCATACCACAGTGCCAGGGGCAGTGGCTCAAACCTGTAATCCCAACACTCTGGAGGAAGAGGCAGGAGGATTGCTGAGTTCAAGGCTTGCCTAAACTACAAAGTGAGCTCATCATGGCCAGCCTGAATTACAAAGCAAGACCCTGTCTCAAAAAAGAAAAGAGGGCTGGGTGTGGTGACCCAGACCTGTAACCCCAGCACTGGGGAGGCAGAGGCAGGAGGATTGCCATGAGTTCAAGGGTAGCCTGGGCTACACAGTGAGTTCAGGGTCAACCTGAATAACAAAAGCTAGACACTGTCTCCAAAAAAATCTAAAAAAGAGGGCCAGAGGGTTAGCTCAGTGTTTCTGGCGCCTGCCTCACAAGCGCAAGGTCCTGAGTTCGATCCCGGGTAACAACCCCCGCTAACAATCAGCACCGCATACCACAATGCCGGACGTGGTGGCTCACGCCTGTAATCCCAGCACTCAGGAGGGCAGAGACAGGAGGATTGCTGAGTTCGCAGCGGCTTGCCTGGGCACCATAGTGAGCTCAGGGCCAGCCTGAACTACAAAGCGAGACTCTGTCTCAAAAAGCAAAAAAAAAAAAAACTCTAAAAAAGAAAAGAAAACAACAATAACAAAAAAAGGGATTTAGCTCAATAGCGCTGCTGAACCTGTTCTCACAAATGCAAGGTCCCAAACTCAATCCCCAGTACCACAAAAAAAAAAAGAAAGAAAGAAAAACAAAAAGGCATGAGAATTTACTGAAAGGTAATGTGCAAAAAATATCAACAGTATTTATATCTATGAGATGATTAGCTCATACTCTCTGGGTTTTTTAAAAGAACATGTATTACTGTTTAATTCTTAATAAATCTAGTTGATTTTTAAAAAATATACTACCACAGGGGCCGGGGATTTAGCTCAATGGTTCTGGCATCTGCCTGGCAAGAGCAAGGTCTCAAATTCAATCCCCCAGTACCACACACCACAGTGTCAGGTGTTGGGACTCACACCTGTAATCCCAGAACTGTGGAAGCAGAGGCAGGAGGATTGCCATGAGTTTGAAGTTAGCCTGCACTACATAGTGAGTTCTGGGCCAGCCCAAACTACAAAACAAAACCCTGTCACAAAAAAGAACAAAAAAGGGCTGGGGATTTAGCTCAAGTGGTACCACACCAACCTTGGATGCACAAGGGCCTGAGTTCAATCCCTGGTACACCCCCCGCCCCCGCAAAAAGACCAAAAAGTACATATATATGTATATATATTCCACATATCCAAACTAGGAAGGTCCTTAACAAATCAGGAAGCCTAGCTTCAGAGTTCTAGTATCTTAGTAATAGGAAAGAGAAACACTTAATAAGGGCTTACTATACCAAGCACCAAGTCCAACACTCAAAAACACTATTCACAGGTTGGAGGGTTAGCTCAGTGGTTCCGGCGCTTGCCTCACAAGCACAAGGTCCTGAGTTTGATCCCCAGTAACCACATACAATGCTGGGCATGGAGACTCACGCCCACCAGCAATCAATACCACATACCACAGTGTCCGGCACTCAGGAGGCAGAGATAGGAGGATTGCTAAGTTCGAAGCTTGCCTAGGCTACATAGTGAACTCAGAGCCAGCTCGAACCACAAAGCGAGACCCTGTCTCAAAAAAAAAAAAAAAAAAAAAAAAAAAAAAAAAAAAAAAAAAAAAAAAAAAAAAAAAAAAAAAAAAAAAAAAAAAAAAAAAAAAAAAAAAAAAAAAAAAAAAACACTATTCACTTAATTTTACTAATCCAATGAGATGGACTGAAATCTTTGTTTAATGGGTGGATAAAATGACCCTTAGAGGGGTGACATGACTTGCAGTACACTATAAATATTTAAGAATTTGAGAAAAAAAAAAAAACCTGTGCCTTGACTCCTCAAAAATCTGAGCTAATATTATATTTCCAGCACTATGTGACCATGTAACTCTGCCTCTTTGTTTCAATGTTCTCATCTATGTAATGGATGAATAATGTCCCTAATTCACAGGATTCCGTGCAGTGCAACAGTGAAGGTACGGAGCAGGGTGCTTCACACACTGTTTGTGTTCAATAACGAGCAGTACGATTATTATTATTGTTTCCTCTACCTCCACCAGCAGCCAGGGACAGCTAATCAGGGACAGAGCTTGCCTCCCGAGGACACAGGCATTTTAATCAAGAACTGGGATTGGGCCAGGGCTGGAATAGGCCAAGTTTTGTCTGTGGAGAGTCACGTGGTCCTAAGTTATGTGCGAATGCAGCCAAATAAATGTTTCCTCGTGAACAATGGTCAGAACAACAGGTCTGAGTCACAGGAGCCCTGACTAGGGCTCTCCTCCTGCCACAGGAATCCCTCGGTTCATCGAGGGGCGCAGCGCACTCAGCCCAACTGAACAGAGTGGCCCCAAATTAACTGCATCCCACTTTTGAAGCTGGTAATGCAGGGAGCCAAGGCACAGGTAGAACAACTGGCGGTGTCTATCTCCCAGGGGAGGACCTGGTAGGGGCTGGTCTCAGAGTTCCAAGGATTCATAAGCCAAAAGTTCAGAAGTCAGTTGAGCCCAGCAGGATTTCTGAGCCCCTACTACAACATATAGGAAAGTCAACTACAAGTGTGAATTAAAAAGGAAAGAAGAAAGTGTCAAAGAATGTACCCTGCTGATACTAAACACTCACTGAGATTTATAGCGAGCACCAGACCTATATTCTAGGCTCAGAAACAAAGTACATGTGCTTCCTGCCCAGGAGGAGCTCCCAGGGTAAGGGTGAAGCTCTGGGGTAGAGCACCTGCCTGGCATATAAGAGGCAGTGGGTTCAATCCCCGCTACTGAGTTGGAGGACCAGCTTCCAGTTTCTGCAGAAAATAATGGTGATAATGGGACTGGGATTCATTCAAGGTTTACCATGCACTTAAAATGCACTGTCTCATAAATGATGTTCCTACTACAGATACTGGCCTTGGCATTGTTTTTGTTGTTGCTGTACTAGGGATAAACTCAGAGCTTTTTGCATGCTAGATGAGTGCTCTATCACTGAGCTGCATCCCCAGCCCATTTTTTAAAATGTATTCAAGACAAGGTCTCACTAAATTGCTGGATGTTGTGCTGCACACCTGTAATCGCAGCACTTAGGAGGCAGCTGAGACAGGACGATCACCATGAGCTTGAGGCCAGCCTGGGCTATATAGTGAGTCCAAGGCCACTCTGAACTACATAGTGAGAATCTGCCTTTTAAAAAAAAAGAGGGGCCAGAGATTTAGCTCAGTGGTTCTGGCACTTGCCTTGCAAGTACAAGGCCCCTAATTCGATCCCTGGTAAACACACACAACAATACTGGGCATGGTGAGTCACACCCACCAGCAATCAGTACCACACACCACAATGCTGGGTGTGGTGGCTCATGCCTGTAATCCCAGCACTTGGGAGGCAGAGATAGGAGGATTGCTGAGTTCAAGGCTTGCCTGGACTACATAGCAAGCTCAGGGCCAGCCTCAACTTCAAAGTAAGATCCTGTCTAAAAAAAAAAAAAGGAAATACATTAAGTTGCCCAAACTGAGCTCAAATTTGCAATCTTTTTTTTTTTTTTAAACAGGATCTCACTTTGTAATTCAGGCTGGGCCAGAGCTCACTATGTAGCCCAGGCAAGCCTCAAATTCATCCTCCTGCTTCTGCCTCCTGAGTGCTGGGATTACAGGTGTAAGCCACCACTCCTGGCACTCAAATTTGCAATGTTTCAGGCTAGAGATGCAACTCAGTGGTTCAGTGCCTGTCTGACAAGCACAAGGCCCTGAGGTCAATTCCAGAAAGAAAGGAAGGAAGGAAGGAAGGGAGGGAGGGAGGGAGGGAGGGAGGAATGAAGAAAGAAATTAGTGAGGGGGGGAGAAAACTTGCAGTCTTCCTGCCTCGGCCTCCCACATAGCTGGGATGTAGTTCAGTGGTGGAACACTTGCCTAGCATTATGAAGTTCTGGGTTCTATGGTAGGGGAAAAAGGCATAGCCTCTGCATGAGATGTACCTTTTCTACTTTGTACAAGTCACTAAAAGTTGGGCCAGGAGTTTAGCTCAATGATTCTGGCTCCTGCCTCAAAAGTCCAAGGTCCTGGGCCAGAGGGTTAGCTCAGTGGTTCCGGTGCCTGCCTCACAAGCGCAAGGTCCTGAGTTCAATCCCTGGTGATCACATATAATGCTGGGCGTGGAGACACGCCCACCAACAATCAACGCTGCATACCACAATGCCGGATGTGGTGGCTCACGCCTGTAATCCCAGCACTTGGGAGGCAGAGATAGGAGGATTGCTGAGTTGGCTTCGGCTTGCCTGGACACCATAGTGAGCTCAGGGCCAACCTGAACTACAAAGGGAGAACCTGTCTCAAAAAGCAAAAAAAAAAAAAAGTTCAAGGTCCCAAGCCAGAGATTTAGCTCAGTGGTTACGCCACCTGCCTAGCAAGTGCAAGGTCCCTGGTTTGATCCCGGTAACCACATACAATGATATGACATTGGGCGTGGTGACTCACACCCACCAGCAATCAGTACCACACCCCACAATACTGGGTGTGGTGGCTCACCCATGTAGTCCCAGCACTCAGGAGGCAGAGGAAGGAGGATTGGCTGAGTTCCAGGCTTGCCTGGGCTACAAAGTGAGCTCAGGGCCAGCCTGAACTACAAAGTGAGACCCTGTCTCAAAAAAAAACAGGTCCAAGGTCTCAAGTTTGACCCCTGGTATCAAAAAAAAGTTTACTTGGGCCAGAGGGTTAGCTCAGTGGTTCTGGCGCCTGCCTCGCAAGCGCAAGGTCCTGAGTTCGATCACTGGTAACCACATACAGTGCTGGGCGTGGAGACTCACACCCACCACCAATCAGTACCACATACCACAGTGCTGGGCGTGATGGCTCACGCCTGTAATCCCAGCACTCAGGAGGCAGAGTCAGGAGGATTGCTGAGTTCCACACTTGCCTGGGCTACATAGTGAGCTCAGGGCCAGCCTGAACTACAAAGCGAGACCCTGTCTCAAAAAAAAAAAGTTTACTTTATTGGTTTTTATTGCTTTTTTAACATTATTTTTTAATGTGTATCAGACTTACTATAGCCACTGTCATTACATCCAACCACACCAGACAAGGGAAGAGAGAAGGGCATTTTCCCATGGCAATCTCTTCCCCTTGGCCCAGGCCTAGTCTCCAGGGACCAGGCCGGCCCAGGCTGGCCCTGGCATGAGATCTGCACACACAATGGGTCTCTAAACCACAGACAAAGCCATGCTGGCTGCCAGCTTGCACCCAGGCTCTAGTCAAAAACACATCCCTGCAGCTGAGAGCAGGCTAAAGATATCTGTGCAGACCCTTGACTTAGCAGAGGAAAAATTCCAGGAATCAGACTGGAGTTGCTGGAGCCTGGCTCAGCCCCCAACTTGGGACAGAAAGGAGGATTCTGGAAGATGCCTGGAGTTTTCTGATGACACCTGTTCCAGAAAAGATGCCCATCTCCCTTGCCAAGTTCACATCCAAATGGAAGGCCATTCTACTCTGGCATCTTAGAGGTGGCTTGGTGCATAGGTTGCGGGTAGGAAGTTCTGAACAATGTGGCCACTGACTGGGCTCCAGGGGAAACCTAAACCCAGAGAGGCTCACAGGAACTATGGCTCTAGACTAGGGCAGCTCCAGATCCTGATCTTTCATACAAACTCCCTAAAATCTCAAGGCACAAGCCAGCATCCACCTATCCTCCAGGATTCTCAGATCACTCTAGCAATTCAGAGATTCTTAAGCCCAGTTCCTCACCCTGGCCTCACCTCAAACTTTTGTACTCCCTTGGGTGGAATTGCCTCTTTCCAGAAGATTACCTGGCCAGGAAACCAGGGGGCCAAAAGCAATTTCAAAGGTCTAGGGATAGCCAGGCACAGTGGAGCATGTCTGTAATAATAGCTACTCAGAAGGCTTACAGAAGGATCACAAGGTCAAGTCTAGCCTAGTCAACTTACTAAGAAACTCAAAAATAATTTTTTTTTTTGCTTTTGCTTTTGAGACAGGGTCTCGCTTTGTAGTTCAGGCTGGCCCTGAGCTCACTATGGTGCCCAGGCAGGCCACCGCGAACTCAGCAATCCTCCTGTCTCTGCCTCCCGAGTGCTGGGATTACAGGCGTGAGCCACCACATCCGGCACTGTGGTATGCGATGTTGATTGTTGGTGGGCGTGTCTCCAGGCCCAGCATTATATGTGGTCACCGGGGATCGAACTCAGGACCTTGCGCTTGTGAGGCAGGCACCGGAACCACTGAGCTAACCCTCCGGCCCACAAAAATAAATTTTGAAAAGTCTGGAGAGCCAGGCAGAATGGGATATTCCTACCTATAATCCCACCCACTTGATAAACTGAGGCGATTACAAGTTAGAGGCCAGCCTGGGCAACATTACAAAAATTTTGAGACACCATCTCAAAAAAAGGCAAGGGCCAGGCATGGTGGCTCACGCCTATAATCCCAGCACTCAGGAGGCAGAGACAGGAGGATTGCTGAGTTCAAGGCTTGTCTGGGCTACATAGTGAGCACAGGGCCAGCCTCAACTACAAAGTGAGACCCTGTCTCAAAAAAAAAAAAAAAAAGGCAAGGGCTCAGTGTGTAGGCTCTAGATTCAATCTCCCATACTAGAAGAAAGGCAAGGAGAGGGAGACAGAGAAACTTCAACTAAGAAAAAGCTCTAAAAACATCAATAAGAAGTCACAACCTCCTTCCTCATAACCACATCTGAGAAATGATTTACCGAGGAATGATCTTAATACTGGAAAAGTCCTAGAATACAAGAGCTGGAGACCTCGGTCCTGGGACAACATGTGATAATTGTGCTACTTTAACATGTAACATGTGTTACTTCTCTGAATGTTGCATCTATGGCAGACATTGCTAATCAACTATAGCGCTTGTCTGCCCAGGGAAAGCTTTCCAATCCTCGTAAATATGGAACTCCCAGTAGTTCCAAGTGAGGCTGATATTCAGTGAAAGCAATTGGTTATCTCTGACCTAGGGCATAAAGTAAATGCCTATGAGTGTTTTTGGTTTACTGAGAAAGGACAAATACTCATGAATTAGAGAGAAGACCTGAGTATTAGCTCTCAAAGTCAGAAGACAGTTCAAATGTCAAACATTCAGAGTTATTTACTTCTCAGAATGATGTATGTGTCAACAACCTGCAGACAAATGTTCTCAACCCAAAAAGGAGAAGGGTGTGGGGCCCTCAGGGTGGGTTAGAAACATGGCCACAGAAAAAATTTTCCTATTTATAGATAAAAATTTCAAACAGCAGAAACTAAAAACTCTTTCAAGTCAGCTAAAATGTGACATTTCAGTGAACGTCAATTGTTTTAATCTGTATTGGCAGCTATAAATATCAAAGAATTTAGGCATCTGGGGAGAAGGCTCTTTCATCTGTATCATTTTGAGTGATCCTGCTATTTGGCTTTGGAGTTAAATATGACTGCTAGGATCTGGAGGTATAACACAGTGACAGCACACTTGCTTAGCATGCGTGAGGCCCTGGATTCAATCCCCAGCACCACAAAAACAAAATTTTTTTAACATATATATTTAACATTTGACATACTTAAGCTTTTAGGGACCAACACACTAGAGTCAGTCCTTTTTTAAGCATGAAAATCCATTAGTATTATTTATAGATATGCCTAAAATATAAAAATAAAACAAAACTGGCAGTTGAGGTCTAGAACCGCAAGAATGCCAAGGATCACCAGAGACCACAGCCTGTTTGTTTCTGCGGCCTCTTGGAGACCCCTTCAGGGAAACCAAGGCAACTCGCAGGGTTTGGGCCTGGGACATGGCTCAGAAGCTCTGCTGACCAGAGCTTCTCCAACAGCCCCTGCCACCTCCCCCAGGCCTTTTCTGGGCAATGAGCCAAAGACACATTCCTCAGGCCCCCGCAGGCTTCCGGAGCTGCCAGAGTGGAGTTTGAGGAAAGGGCTGAGCAAAGCAGATACCTCCTAAGAGAGAGGGCAAAAGGCAAATACGAACAACCACAACAGGTCATCACAACCCATGGGGAAACTGAGGCCCAAAGAAAGATGGTGAAGGTCTCATCCAAGCCCACACAGTGAAGGCATAGTGCAGAAAGCCACCTAACCAAGGACCACCCCACCTCCAAATAAACTTGTTTCTGATCCTTGCTGGAAGAATTTAATATTTTGCTACAGAGTGGCCAAGTTTTCTCCAAAAGAGGATGATGGGTTTCTGAGTTTTAGGGGCCCTGGGTAATAGAAGAACCTGGAATTAATCCCCTTAGATTGGAATCTTAGCTGTTGATTCCCCAGTCTTCACTCTCCTCTTTACCTGAGACACCACTATATGTCACATCCTGCCACGTACCTTTGGTCCTGTTTACAAGTACCCAGAAAGGTAGAGTTATACCCCCATTTTATAGATGAGGGAACTAAGGCTTAGGGAAAGGAAGTCCCTCGTCCAAGGTCCCAGTGGTAAAAAGTGGGAGAGGAAGGGAAGCCTGGTCTGCTTAGCAGCATGCAGGCCCTCCTTCCACCCTGACATACTGTCTTCAGGAAGGTTCTAAAGTTCTGTTTCCATTTTTAATCAAGCCCCAAGGCCTGGCTGGGGCCGCTTGACACCTGGGGAGGCAGGGAAGAAGCTGAACACATGCCTGACCCTGGGCTCTCAGCCCCAGTGCTCACCTTCCAGCACTACCTCCTTGCCTGTCTTCTTGAGAGCTTGTACTGCCTCGTCATGGGTGGCAGAGGACAGGTCTTCACCATTCACAGACAGGATGGCATCTCCCACGAACAGAGCCTCTGTCTGGTCAGCTGCCAACCCCTTGAAGATCTTGGAAATGAGAATGGGCATCTTGTTCTCACGGCCCCCTGCAAAGACAGAAGCAACGGGAAACTGAGGCAGAAACTTCAATGCTTAGGAGTCATGACAGGGAGGAAGCAGAGGAGTCCCTCAGCATCCCATCCAGTATTGGGAAAAGGGAGCTAAGAAGTAAAGAGAATCTCAGAAAAATGTTAGAACTTTGGGATGATAATAATAATACTGATGGCCGGGCATGGTGGTTCACGCCTGTAATCCCAGCACTCGGGAGGCAGAGACAGGAGGACTGCTGAGTTCGAGGCTTGCCTGGACTACATAATGAGCTCAGAGAGAGCCTGAACTACAAAGCGAGACCCTGTCTCAAAAAATAATAATAATAATAATAATACTGATGATGTATATTTTAAAAACTCATAAATGCTTTGAGTATAATTTGGTTAAATGCTTTGGATGTTTGCCAGGGTTTGAGTAACTTACAAAATGCTTTGATAGCTTCTTCTTAAATATGTTAGGTTTTAAATAGTTTCTCCACCATGTGGGACCTATTGACACTTTCTAAATGGAAATTAAGATAGATTCTGAATGAAGATGTTCCTCCAAAGGACCTTTTCAGCAATCATGAAGCTTTACAAGCCAGGATCCAAGCTGGAAAGCAAGGCCTTAAATTCTAGAGATTTTAAAACCATCTCTGTCTGATGCAAACAAATGTAATATATTTTACTTTTTTTCTTTTTTCCTTTTCACAGTGCTGGGGCCCAAACCTAGGGCCTGGAACATCTTAGCCATGGAAGGACTACTACTGAGCCACACTTTCAGCCCATGATTTACATTTTACTGAACTGCTTTACTGCTAAACTCATATTGCTTCTACTCTTGCTCTTCCTCCTCCTCCTCCTTTTATTTGTTACTTTTGTGACAGTAGTGCCGGGGATGGATGGAGAGGTGCCCTATAACTGAGAGCTAGAGCCCCACTCCATGTTATATTCTGAAACACAGTCTCTCTAAATTGCCCAGGCTACCCTCAAACTCGTGATCCTCCTGCCTGGACCTTCTAAGTAGCTGGAATTACAGGCATGCAGCACTGTGCCCAACTTGTCAGTGCTGTTTTTTTTTTAAGGCATTTAAATTAGCAGAAGCCCTGAGGTACCAGGAAAGAAAAAGAATAGTAATAATACTTCATATTAGTTCCACCTATAGTGCCCTATATCAAGTGCTGAACTAAATGCTTTCAGTGGTGTCTCACTCCATCTTCACAACATCCTATTGCCCCACCAGCCCTGTGAAGACAAATCCCCTGCCCAGGGTCACTGAGCTAGTAAGTAGCACAGCCAATATTTGAACCAGAATACACTTAACCCTGTGTAGACTGCACAGGCTCTCAAGTTTCACATTTCTAATTCACTATTTATAGAGTACTAAAGATGAGAAACTGTGGCTCAAAGGAGGAGGTCACTGTCCCAAGATCACAGAAGGTGGCAGTAGAAGTGGGCCTGGAACACTTCTCCTGACTCCCATACAAGCCCAACAGTTTGTTCATGGCAATGCACAGAGCTAGAGGCCCAGGAGGAGTTCCTATTTATATCTGCCCTTCTCCACCTAAAACTAGGGACTTCAGTTTAATTTGAAGCTAAGATCATTCATGGCTGCCCTGGACTCAGCTGGACCCTAATATAGGAAGGTTACCATAGCAACAGGAGCCCAATCTCCAAGCACAAGAAATTGCATGGAGCTGGTATTTTGCCTGAAACCTACTAAAAGTATCCTCACACCCACCTGAAAGTATAGAGCTAGGTAGTAACTGTATGACCCAGACAAGACTATACTCCTCCCCTGGGAATCAGTTTGTCTATCAACAAAATGGAATTCTCTATAAACTCTAAGCTCTTCCCTATTCTGATATATCCAGTGCATAATTGTTTGCTTGGCCTATTGCTCTATCTGTACTCAAGTTTGGAAGTAAGACTGGCACTCACTCCCTGCTTTCTTCACTTCCCCCTTTTAGACTTTATAGGTTAACTGCCTGTGGATTTACTCTTTCACTGGAAAAAAAACACCTCCCCTCAAAACCCAGAACAGTAGCCAGATAATTAAGGTTCAAATCCCAACTTTACCACTTATTGTGATCCTTGAAAAAGTATTTACCTTGTTGTGTCATTGTTTTTGAGACAGGGTCTTACCACATAGTTCAGGTTGCACTTAAACTCACTATATACCCTATGCTGGCTTCCAACTCGCAGCAATCCTCCTGCCTTAGCCTCCAGAATCCTGTGATTACAGGCATGTGCCATCACAACTGGCTAAAAACTGTTTAACTTTTCAGAGTCTACTTCTACACCTTTAAAAAATGGCATTTATACTCACTGCCTTTCACCACTTTTTGGCAGGATGAAGTGGCCCACGAACCAAATATAATATGCACAACACCCGGCACAATGGTGGCATTCACCCGCATCTCCACCAGCTCCCCCAGCCAAAGGGTCTGAAGGCCCAGCAACCAGGGAGACCTGGGAAGGGACAGTGCGCAGCCAAAATGATAAAAGAGTTAACACCCTTTCTCAAGACACTCTGCTGGGGCCTGGGCCCCTGACAGGCCACTGAGGAAGGATGGTAAACCCAGCAGCTGGGGGTACAGGGATTTGGAGCACCATGATTAATTGCTTTGGGAGTCTCTCCTGGCCTCCCTTTTCCTCTCACCTTACAGCAGTAGTTAACCATGCACCTACTATGCTGTGCCAAGGCAAGTCTTGCTCTCATAGAAATATGACAGCTCCATCATGATCTCCATTATACAGATGAGAAAACAGATTCAGAGACAAGAAATGTTGGGAACCAACATGGGGACCCTAGACTCAAACAGTATGGTTGCACCCTAAAGAAGCTCATCAGCCTTGAAAGCTCTGATGTAGAAATGACAACTCTGGCTCCAGCCTCTCTACCAAGTGCAGGGTGGAGATGGTCAAATCAGGAGACTCTAACCTAGGTGTCACAGCTCCCCATCCAGGTAAAGAACCTTCCTAGGGCCTCAGGTGTTTGGTCCTTGCTGGCCCCCGTCCATGACTTCACCGGTTCTCCCGCGTCTGTCCACCCCCTGTGCTTCTCAGACTCTGGGCTTCAGCCCCCACCCTGCGCGATGAGTGTGTCTCAGGGACTTCTGCCTGCTAAGGTCCCAGGCGTCAACCCTCTCCTCCTCGGCCTGCTATTCTGGGGCCCCTTCCTGTCCTTTCCCACGCTGGTTGCCCCTCAGATTCTTATGCCTCCACACAAAACTCACCACCCCCATGTCCTTGTGGTGCGTTCCCAGTCCTCTGCACACCTCTGCCTTCCGTGGCTTCCTGAGCCCTCCAACTCCTGGAAACCCTCCGACCTTGGTGGTCCACGAGCCTTCTGTCTCCTTGGAACCCCTTTAGACCTAGACAGAAGGTCTCCAGCCCTAACCCCGGCCAGCCCGCGACCCCTACGCCTCCGGCACCCCCACAGACGCCAGGACCTGCCAGGACCCGGCACCCCAGTACCCGCGCCCACCTTTGATGCTGATGCCCAGCCCGCCAGCGTCCGCCTTGCGCACCGTCACGCGGCGCCGCTGGAGCAGCAGCGCCTCGGGCAGCTGCGGGGGCGCCGCGCCCGGCTCGGCGGCGCCGTTCAGCTGCGCGGACTCCGGCTCCCGCGAAGCGCCGGGCTCGGGGCCGGGCTCGCCGTCGGCGGGGCTCACGGTCAGTGCGTCCTCTGCCAGACTCAGCAGCACTCGCTGCCACCGCTCGCCGCCGGCCCCGGATCCCGCCCCGGCGCGTAGCTCCAGCAGCCCGGTGCGCGGGGCGCGTCTGCCCGATGCCATCTTCGCCTCGGAGTCCCCGCGCCGCCGCGCTCGCCCCGTCCCGCCGCACCTGGCCCGCTGCGACCGAGAACCCAGGGCAGAGGGCAGCGGGGGCCCGGCTGGGCCAGCCGCCACCCTACCCCAGGCCGTGGGGGCGGAGCTTCGGGGCGGGGCTATCGTGAAGGTGTGGTCAACTACATGGGCGGGATTCAGCAGGAGCAGGGGGCGGAGATGTGGGCCCGGAGTTTAAAGAAGAGGTGCGCGACCATTTGGAGGCAAGGGTCATGGGGCGTCAGGGCGGGGCCGCGAAGTAAAAAGCGGAGGCGCGAGGTGTGGGTGCTGGGCGGGGCCTGGAGGGCCAAGGCTTCGCCCGGGGGCGGAACCCTGGGGAATCACTAGGAACTGCATTCGAAGGCTGGGACCGTAGCTCTCAGATTTGGGAACGAACGCAGAAAAAAAAGAACCCTAGATCGTAGGGTGAGACTTTGGGCGTCAGGACAGGACTATGTACGGTTTCTGGGATTTTGCAGGGCTGCTAGTGGATATAAGAAGTTGATTTTGAGGCTTTGGTCTATAGGCGTAGTTTAGTGTGGGACACAGCTTCTAAAATTGGCAGGCCTAGAGCACCTAGAGAAGAGCCGCAGATTATGCTTAAGGAGCCGGGGATTTAGCTCAGTGGCATCGCGCCTGTGTAGGAAACACAACGTCCTGAGTTCGACCCCTGGTATCACATACACAAAGCTGAGTGTGATGGCTCATGCCTGTAATCCTAGCAACTCAGGAGCCTGAGGCCACTTATGGAGACCTAGCCTCAAAATAAAAAATAAAAAGGGCCGGGGATTTACCTCAGGTTACGGTCTCTGCCTTGCAAGCACAAGGTTCCAAGTTTGATCCTCAGTAACCACAAACCACAGTGCTGGGTGTTATGAGTTTCGTTCGCTTCACACAATCCTGGACGTCCACCACGACCTACCTGGTGGCTCTTGCCTGCAATCCCAGCACTGGGAAGGCAGAGGCAGGAGGATTTCTGTAAGCAAGCTCGGAGCCAACCTGAACTACAAAGTGAGACCCTGAGAGAGGAGAGAGAGAGAGAGGAGAGAGAGAGAGAGAGAGAGAGAGAGAGAGAGAGAGAGAGAGAGAGAGAGAGAGAGAGAGAGAGAGAGAGGGAGAGAGAGAGAGAGAGAGAGAGAGGGGGGG
>PVIC010014576.1:0-12382 GCA_004025085.1 Thryonomys swinderianus | reverse complement strand
CCAAGTCCCACTTGTCGAGTCCTCATTTTCTTACCTGTGAGATAGAAGTCACAATATAATGACCCCTAACCTATTTCACAGGGCTTGCGCAGAGATTAAATTCATAGGGAAAATGCATGGCCAACTGCCAACCTCCATTCTATGAATATAATTATTACTACTTAAATGCTTGTTATTAACCAATTGTAGCACTTAGCATTTTTCATGTGCTATCTTCCTCTTTATAGTAGGTGTGGAGTTGCTACTATTAAGGATATTCCTGCTATACAGAAGGGGAAACCTGAAATTTAACAAATCTAATTAGTCAGGGTGACATGTTTATGAGTGGGGAAGAGCTGGAATTCAGGGCTATCTAGGCCTATTTGACAGTAATATGTGGGCACTAATTCTATCAGTAAAACAGCTGCCAAATACAGAAATAAGGCATGATTTTGTGAGGAAAAATCACACCACAGCACTCTTCAACCAGCCCTTTCATCTCCCCTTCATCTCCATCCTCCACTCATAGCTGGGGTGTGTTGGCAGTAAATGCATAAGGCCATGCCATGTAGACTCCCTGCACCTTTGGGTAAGCTCCTTCACATAAGAGTTCTTCAAAGAAGGCCAGAGATTTAGCTCACTGGTTCCAGCACCTGCCTCACAAGCACAAGGTCCTGAGTTCGATCCCTGGTAACCACATACAATGCTGGGCGTGGAGACTCACGCCCACCAGCCATCAATACCACATACCACAGTGCCAGACGTGGTGGCTCATGCCTGTAATCTCAGCACTCAGGAGGCAGAGACAGGAGGATTGCTGAATTCAAGGCTTGCCTGGGCTACATGGTAAACTCAGGGCCAGCCTGAACTACAAAGTGAGACCCTGTCTCAAAAATAAGAGTTCTTCAAGAAAAAAGAAAAAATTCATGAGGAAGGGGACCTAAAAAGAATTAAGATGTGTTATGTACAGTTACCAACCCCCATGGTGAATATCATTATGTACTGCACAAATGTACTAATGAAAAAATTTTAAATTTAAGAAAGAAAAATCATAAGCTGGGGATGTAGCTCCTGGCAAACATGAGGTTCTGAGTTTGATCCCTGGTACCAGAAAAAAATACATTAAATTAAATTGGGCTGTGGTTCAGCACAGTGTCTCAGGCCTATAATCCTAACCACCACCCCCCAAAAAAGATCACAAGAAGCAGGCACATCTACAAATTGTCTACAGGATACTTCTGTTTATAAGTAAACAAATACAAACTAAAATATGTGTCATTGAGGAGGGGAATGGCTTTTACCACTGAAAATTCACCAAGGTCATATATATGGTACATGTGAATTATATGCATATCTACATATAGTACATAGATATCATTTATTTGCCGATCACTACACAATGGCACATGAGCTGGCTGATTTATATACATTGCCATTTGAACTTCATATAAATCTTGGACAGCCTAAATATTATTCCCATCTTGGGGGGTGTTTATTTGTTTTTTGGGACAGAGTCTTACAATGCAGTTCAGGCTGCCTTTGAGCATACTATGTAGCCCAGACTGGCATCAAATTCATGACAATACTCCTGCCTCAGCCTCTTGAGTGCTGGACTCACAGGTATATGCCACCACCTGGCTTGTTCACATTTTATATAAGAAGAGAGGGTGGCAGGGACACCAGTAGTGAGAATAGACTTCTATTTTAACTTGGGTCTGTCTGGCTTTCAAGCTCACATCTCTTCTACTCCTTCCTGCAGCACACACAGAGGCAGGGGATGATTACATGATTTATTTATTCCTAAGTATTTACTGAATATCCATTCTGTGCCATAATGCTTCATGGAGGGATTCAATTGTATACAAGATAGACAGACTATTGCTTCACAGAGCTTACAATATGATGGAACCCACAACCTCCTAGTAACTCAAAGCATAGCATTAGCAGGACACATCTGTAATCCTGCACTCTGGGAGGCTGAGGCAAAAGGATCATAAGTTTTAGGGCCGGAGGGTTAGCTCAGTGGTTCCGGCACCTGCCTCGCAAGCGTAAGGACCTGAGTTCGATCCCCGGTTACCACATATAATGCTGGGCGTGGTGGCTCACGCCTGTAATCCCAGCACTCGGGAGGCAAAGACAGGAGGATTGCTGAGTTCGCGGCGGCTTGCCTGGGCACCATAGTGAGCTCAGGGCCAGCCTGAACTACAAAGCAAGACCCTGCCTCCAAAAAGCAAAAAAAAAAAAAGGATCATAAGTTTTAACCCAGCCTGGGCCACTTAGCAATTTAGTAAGGCTCCTCTCAAAATTAAAATGGCCTTAAAGGGCAGAGTATTTAGCTCAAGTGTTACCCCACCTATTTTAAAATGCTGTTAATATGAAAGTCTTGGTATGAAAAAGAATAACAAAACAAAAACAAGGACCATAGATTTAATCAGATTTGCTGCATTCAGATTCTCACTGTAGGAAATGAAAATGGTAGCTCACTGGTAGAGCATTTGCCTGACAAGCATGAAGCTCTAAATTTGATCCTCAGTACTACAAAAAAAAAAAAAAAAAAAAACTGAGACCCAAGGATTTAGCTCAGTGGTACCTGCCTTGCAAGCATAAAGTCCTGAGTTTGATTCCTGACACAGCAATATAAATGAATGAATGAATTAATAAAAGAGCTGGGGGCCAGAAATTTAGCTCAGTGATTCTCGTGCTTGCCTAGCAAGCACAAGGTCCTGAGTTCAATACCTAGTAACCACATACAACAATACCAGGGGTGGTGACTCACACCCACCAGCAATCAGTACCACAGTGTCTGGCATGGTGACTCACACCTGTAATCCCAGCACTAGAGAGGCAGAGACAGGAAGATTGCCTCCTCTAATCTATAAAATGGGAGGCCAAGGATCTAGCCCAAGTGGTACCATGGCTACTTCAGAAGCACAAGGGCCTGAGTTGTTTTTGTTTTTGTTTTTGTTTTGAGACAAGGTCTTGCTTTGTAGTTCAGGCTAGCCCTGAACTCACTATGTAATCCAGGGAAGCCTCAAAGTCAGCAGTCTTCCTGTCTCTGCCTCCTGAGTGCTGGGATTACAAGTGTGAGCTACCACGCCCAGCATTGTGGTGTATGGTACTGATTGCTGATGGGCCTGAGTCACGATGTCCAGCATTGTGATATGTGGTACTGGGATTGAACTCCAGACCCGTGCTTGCAAGGCAGACACTGGAACCACTGAACTAAACCCCCAGACAAGGGCCTGAGTTTGATCCCTTGTACTGCATAATCTATAAAATGGGAATATTGGGCCAGAGATTTAGCTCAGTGGCTCCAGTGCCTGCCTCACAAGCACAAGTCCCTGAGTTCGATCCGGTAACCACATAGAATGCTGGGTGTGGTGACTCACGCCCACCAGCAATCAAAACCACATACCACAGTCCCGGGCGGGGTGGCTCACGCCTGTAATCCCAGCACTCGGGAGGCAGAGACAGGAGGATTGCTGAGTTCCACGCAGCTTGCCTGGGCTACATAGTGAGCTCAGGGCCAGCCTGAATTACAAAGCGAGACCCTGTCTCAAAAAAAAATTGTAGGGCAATCGAGAAGTTTAGTCAGAACTCATGGTCAGTGAGAACCACATCCTACTTGTGGGCTTCTAGAAAGTGTCACCCTGATGGTAGAAAAGGGAGAGGTGAAATCAGACAGGGAGGGAGGATAAGGAGCCTTTCCCAGGACCAAGACCTAGGATCAGATCCTTAAAATTCCCCCCACGTACTGCCCTGTTTAAAAGAGACTTAATGAGGCCCAGACAAACTTGGTGAGAAAGAGCCTGGATGGAGAATTCCTCCCCTGGGGTACTGTTTTCTGTGGACAGAATGGGAGAGAAGGGGGAGAAGGGATCTGTATGCAAAGCAGCTAGCAGAGAAAGAAAAAGGACATAAAGCCAAGAAAATAATGATATGCATGTGCATGTGTATGCATTTATATGCATTATACGTGCATGTGTGTCCATGATCACACCATACAGGCAGTGTCAGTCACCTCAGGAAGCTGGAGCTAGAGGAATGCTCTGCCCCTCCACATGGTCTGCTGTGGCTCAGAAATTGGCCTCCCCCCACAGGCCTAGAACTCCACCAGACCCAGGCAGAGCTCCCAGAGGAAAACAGTGCATACACAAGGCATGGGGAGTACTGCCCAGTCCCCTGAAGGCCCTACAGGCTCAAGTCCTGGACCAATGTTCTGAGGCCTAGTCAGACAGGAAGTTCCATCCACATTGGCTCCAGAAGCAAGGATCCCTACATCCCTGGCCTCCTAGACTGAAGCAGGAGACTTGCGAGTTCAAGGTAAGCCTGTAATAAATACATAACAGGTCATTGTTTAAAAACAAAACAAAACAAAAAACATGTGTGGGGATACATGCCTGCAATCTAAGCACTGAGGAGGCATCTTGCTCCACGTTCAAGGTCAGTCTGGGCTACATAATAAGTCTAAGGCCATCCCAAACTACATAGTGAGATCTTGTGGCAAAAAAGTCCCAAGGGTGGGCTGGAGATTTAGCTCAGTGGTTCCAGCACCTGCCTTACAAGCGCAAGGCCCTGAGTTCAATCCTGGTAACCACATACAATGCTGGGCGTGTTGACTTACCCCCACCAGCAATCAATACCACATACCACAGTGCTGGGCACGGGCGCGGTGGCTCGCCTGAAATCCCAGCACTTGGAAGGCAAAGACAGGAGGATTGCTGAGTTCCAGGCTTGCCTGGGCTACATAGTGAGCTCAGGGCCAGCCTGAACTATAAAGCGAGACCCTGTCTCAAAAAAAAAAAAAAAAAGAAAGAAAGAAAGAAAAGAAACCTGCTGGGCACTGAAGTTAGCTCAGTGGCTCCGCTGTCTGCCTCACAAGTATAAGGTAGTGAGTTCAGTCCCCAGTACCACAAAAAATAAATAAAACTGTGGCGTGACAGTGGTGGCTCAAGCTGGGCATTGACAATGCCCAGGTGGCAAGAAACAAGATACTTCAGGGACAAGAGCCAGAGCAAAGGACCGTGGCTTTTTTGCTATTGATAATAAGAGTCAGGAGCAGAATGTGGTGGTGCCTGTAATTCCAGCACAAGGGAGGTTAAGGCAGGAGGATCAACCTGAGTTCAAGGCCAACCTGGGGTACATAATGAGACCCTGTCTTCAGCAATTCCCCCTAAAGAAAATAGGAACCAGGAAGATGTTAACTTTGGCATATGTACATCCAGATCATAATCTAAGATCCAAATTCAGCACTTTGCAAAAGAAGAACCAAGGCCAGGAATTTAGCTCAGTGGTTCCAGCGCCTGCCTCCCAAGCATAAAATCCCAAATTAAATCCCCAGTACCACATACCACGAGGCTGGGCGTGGTGGTTCACACTTGTAATCCCAGTATTTAGGAGGTGGAAGCAGGAGGATTGCCAAGAATTTGAGGTTAACCTGGGCTACATAGTGAGTGCAGGGCTATTCTGAAATACAAAGTGAGATCCTGTCCCAAAAAAACTAAAAAAGAAAGAAAAGGAAAAAAAGAAGACGAATCAGAAACAACAGATGCATCACCATCCCTGTCCCCCAGCCCAGTAGCAGTCATGGTTGAAAGGCTTATTTCCCCATGCAGGTGCCACAACAGAACACCCCAGCAGGGGGCAGCAGAAAGCCGGAGCTGCGCAGGCAGGACATCAAGTCTGGCAGAAGACCAAGAAGAGTGGGAACTGGGGCTTCTTGAGACTATTGTTTTATTGTGATGGGGCTTAATCCTAGGGTTTTCCACGTGCTAGGCAAGGGCACCTAAGGTTGTCACTTTTGAAGCACTTTCTTCTTTTCTTTATGGGAAGAGTACACAACCATTTCACAGATGGTAATAATATTAATCGGTAATCCCACTGCTCAGGAGGCTGAAACAGGAAAACTACTGAAAGTTGAAGGCCTCCTGGAACTACATAGCAAGAACCTGACTCAAACACTGAAATTGCTTCTTGGCTCCACCACCTACCAGCTGCGTAGTCTTGGACATTTGGCTTCTGTTTTTCAGTTTTCTGTGCAAAAATAAAATGAGATCACAATAGTATCTAATACCAGGGTTATTGTGAGGATTAAATATGGTGAAACCTACAAAAAGAAAGTGTGTACAGCCAGGCGTGGTGACTCACGCCTGTAATCCCAGCACTTGGGAGGCAGAGGCAGGAGAACTGCTGAGTTTGAGGCTTGCCTGGGCTACACAGTGAGCTCAGGGCCAGCTTGAACCACAAAGTGAGACCCTGTGTCAAAAAAAAAAAAAAAAAAAGAAAGTGTGTAAATGATACAGTGGACCCTCAAATGAGAACCAGCCTGACATACATACACCTTAGTTTAATTAGGTTAATGGAAGATTCATTTGCCTTTTGGGTTTTTTGTTTTTGTTTTGAGACAGCATTGTATGTGGTTACCAGATGAACTCAGGACCTTGCGCTTGTGAGGCAGGCGCTGGAACCACTGAGCTAAATCTCCTGCCCTGTTGTTTTTTTTGAGGCAGGGTCTCTCTTTATTGTTTAGGCTGGCCCTGAGCTCCCTATATAACCTAGGTAAACCTCAAACTCAGCAATCCTTCTATCTCTGCCTCCCGAGTGCTGGGATTACAGGTGTGAGTCACCATACCCAGCTGCTCTTTTTTTTTAAAACAGCGTCTCCCAATGTAGTTCAGGCTGGTCTTGAACTCACTAAGTACCCCACACTGGCCTTAAACTCAGCAATCCTCCTGCCTCAGCCTCCCAAATGCTGGGATTACAGGCCTGCACTATCTTACCCAGGTATCATACTGTTCCAATTGCTATGACTGCTGCATCTGTAGTACCTCCTACCTCCATCCTGGCATCAACTCCTCAGGGTTCAACCTCCAAAAGCTTTTCAAAGCAGTCTCGGGCAGAGGGCTAGCTCACTGGTTCCAGTGCCTGCTTCATAGGCACAAGGTCCTGAGTTCGATCCCGGTAACCACATACAATGCTGGGTGTGGAGACTCATGCCCACCAGCAATCAATACTACATACCATAGTGCTGGGCGTGGCGTCTCACGCCTGTAATCCCAGCACTAGGGAGGCAGACAGGAGGATTGCTGAGTTCGAGGCTTGCCTGGACTACATAGTGAGCTCAGAGCCAGCCTGAACTAAAAAGCAAGACCCTATCTCAAAAAAAAAAAAAAGCAGTCTCCATTCTCCATTTCACAGGCCAGGCACCATTTGTGATTTCATGGCCTCTTTGAAGGTCTTGTTAAACAGGTCTCTGGTTCACACCCCAGTTTCTGATTCAGTGGGTTTTCAGTAGCCTGAGAGATGCTTTTTGTGTGTGTGTGCTGATGATGAGGTTGGCTAGGTAAGCTCCTTACTGCTGAGCTAAATTGGCCAGGCCCCACACTTGATGTTCCTATTTTGAAAACTAGGTCTTACTAAATTGCCCAGGGCTCAAACCTAGGATCCTCCTGCCTCAACCTCCCAGAGTGGTGGGGTTACAGGCATGTACCACCACACCTTGGTAAAGTTTCCTTTTTTCCAAATTCCCAGATGATGACCATGACAAGACTCACAACTTGGCATCTCTGCTCTGAGCATTCTGATTCAAAAGTCTTTCATCTGGAGCCGGAGATTTAGCTCAGTGGTTCCAGCACCTGCCTAGCAAACACAAGGTCCCTGGTTCCATCCCCAGTAACCATATATCACAATGCCAGGCGTGAGTCAGACGTGGTGTCTCATGCCTGTAATCCCAGCACTTGGGAGGCAGAGGCAAGAGGATTACTGAGTTTAAGGTTTGCCTGGGCCACATAGTAAGCTCAAGGCCAGCCAGAACTACAAACCAGACCCTGTCTCAAAATAAAAGTCTTTTGGGCTGGATATTTAGCTCAGTGGTTCTGGCGCCTGCCTCACAAGTGCAAGGTCCTGAGTTCAATCCCTGGTAACCACATACAATGCTGGGTGTGGTGACTCACTACCACCAGCAATCAATACTACATACCACAGTGCTAGGTATAGTGGCTCATGCCTGTAATCCCAGCACTCGGGAGGCAGAGACAGGAGGATTGCTGAGTTTGAGCCTTGCCTAGGCTACATAGTGAGCTCAGGGCCAGCCTGAACTACAAAGCAAGACCCTGTCTCAAAAAAAAAAAAAAAGTCTTTCTTCTGAACCCTGCCCCCAACCTTGTGGACTCAGGCATACAAGTAAAGGTCCCTCAAGTAGGGTCAGAGGCTGTAGGCTGAGATGTGGAGAGGCTAAGTTCTGGTTCCTGAAGTGGGCCTTCACCCTTGGAATCTGTGCCCTTGCACCATCCAAAATCAGAGGTTGGAGCCTGAAAATATCACTCCTTGGTTACATCAGGTAATCAGCATCCACATACAAAGCCCTACCCCCACCATTCACCCTCCTCCAGCCTCCTGTGCATGTGTGACACCCCGAGTTTTCCCACCACAGGCACACCTGGGTGGCTCAGACCTCACCCACACACCAGCTCCTTCGGAGCAGCTCTCTGTCCTCTTTCACAGGTGTTCACTCACCCTCCTCTCTCCTCCAAAAGTCCCTCAAAAGCGTTTGCTGATAATTTTTCCAAATCACAGTAATTACCTCATTACTTTGACATTAATAGATTTATCTTGGCATCCAGGAGCCCGTGGAAAGGGTCCCAGCCCTGCAGGCAGAGAAGACTTCCTGGAACCAGCCCCCCAGCACACACCTTGCTTGCCTCTCTCCTGACCTCACCTTTGCTCCCACATGCTCTGACTCAAACCCCAGATAATCCTTGAACCATGGGCTTGAGGGGGCAGGCACGAGGGAAAAGAGGAAGGACCAGAACCCAAGTATGGGGGTCCATGCCCACAGCCCCAGCCCTCTGGGAGACTAAGGCAGGAGGTTCACAAGTTCAAGGCCAGCCTGGGCAACTTAGAAATTTAGCAAGACCCTGTCTCAGGAAATAAAAAATTGGAGCCAGGGATTTAGCTCAGTGATTCCAGCATCGACCTCCCAAATGCAAGGTTTCAAATTCGACCCCCAGTAACCACATACCACAGTGCTGGGCGCGGTGGCTCATGCCTGTAATCCCAGTACTTGGGAGGCAGAGCCAGGATTCCTGTGAGTTCAAGGCTAGCCTGAGATACATAGTTGAGCTCAGGGCCAGCCTACACTACAAAGCGAGACCCTGTCTCAAAGAATGAATGAATGAAATAAAAAAGGAAGTCCTGGATTCAATTTCCAGTACCCAACTCCACAGAGAGAGAGAGAGAGAGAAAGCTGAACCATGCACAGAAGTCCAGCATCACACAGTAAAGTAGTGGCACAGCCTAGAAGGGAGCCCAAAGCTCCTGGACACCCTAGCAGCCTTCCTCCTTGTCTCTCCTCAGCTATGTCTCAAGACAGATGTGACTTGGAGACCCTTTTCCCTCTGTCTACAGGCCTCCCACAGTTCAAAAACCTCCCCAAGCCTCCTCTAGTTGGCTCCTAATAATACGAAATCCTTACTGTGTGTGCTCCATGAACTCCAAAGGTGATGACTTACTTCATCCTCACAGCATCCCTGTGAGACATCTGCTGTCATTTATTCCACTCGACCAATAAAGAAACTGAGTCACAGCAGGAGGACTCTGGCCCCAAACTACCCAGCTACTGACGCCCTGCAATCCTCATCTCCCCACCTTGAGACTTCCCTATCTCTACACTTGCAACCTCACCCCAGATTTAGGAAAATAATGAGATGCAGTCCACGTGTACGGAGTGCTTACAGTGTTCCAGATGCCTCCTTTGCTTTCGTCCACCTTATACTCAGGACTATTCACTAGATGGGGATTTAATTAGTCCTTGTCAGCTGGAGGAGCTGAGACCTCACTCTGGAGCAGATGTGGATTAACTAACACAGACCTGAACCCCAAACCCTTTCTCCTCACCATGAAACTCTTCTGCAAGCAGCCTCCTTTCTAGGCGTTTCCCTATCCCATAGTAATCACACAGACTGCTGATGAGGGGTTCCCTGAACATCAGACATCAGTTGTTGCAATCCCTCCTAGCCCATTGTACTTAATCCTATTACTGTATTTGAATCTGTGACCACTACTACCAGTACTACCAGTACCACAGCGTGCTGGCCATGGCTGCCCATTCTCAGGGTGATATGAGGGTTTCCAAGCTCAGGGCTCCATGGGAACATTGCCTAGAATAACTTTTTCACAAACTAGCAGGACAGTCCAAGCAAAAAGACCATGAATGAGAATGACTGGACAGCCAGAGACTAGGCCAGTCAGGCTGGTCAGGGTCAGGGTGTGAGGGGGCCAGCACAGAGGATCTTTTGTCAGGCCAGAAGCTGCAAGGCTGCCCCATCCCCACCATCTGGCTCCTGCTCCAATGCAGTGATGCATGATGGGGAAAGCAGGGGGGGCTGCCCACCTGCTCTGCCTCCAGGGATACACCAAGCTGAGACCTCCCAGGCCCATCTGGCCAACACATCCCCAGGCCCTGACCACCCTTGGGACTCCTTTCGACAGGCTGAAATTGGCCGGGAGTGTGGCCAGCCTGTCAGGGTCAAGGGTCACCATTAATCTGCCAGAACAAGGGAGGGCAGGTGGGTGGGCATGGAACTGAGATGGGCAAAGCCTTGGCAGTTCCTGCCGTCTGCTCTAGTGGCCAGGGAGGGAGGTTTTCCTCTTGTGGGAGGCAGGGAAATAAAGTGGAAAGAAAATAAGACTAGGAAATCTGCAAATGCCCTCATTTCACCACCTAGCAATTCTACTTCTCCACGGGAACTGCAGAGAACCGCCCCTCTATTCACATATGTACATATTCAGATACATATGTATATCGCAGGCAGCCAGCAAGAGTTAGGGGTTACACCTAAGATCCAGGACCATCTTCCTCCATGTTTCTCAACTCTTGTGTCCCAGGGCTGAGGTCTTCTATGTCAACAGGACTTGCTCTGTCCAGGAAACTCTTGCACAGAGAGACAAGATTGTAAACTAATAAATAACCTCACTGTTTGCCTCAGGAAATTCGTCCAAAACAATTGCTTTAGACAAACTGTTTGCTCACCATGGCAGATACCTCCCTTGCCAGACAATACTTTAACATCAGTGTTTCAAGAGGCCTTTCTTAGCTGTTCACCAACTCTAGATTATTCTGTTACAATCTTTACCCAATCTTATAAGTTTTCTGCCTTATAAATAAATAAATAAAAGCTCAGTGTGGTGGCACACCTGTGATCTCAGCACTCAGGAGCAGAGGGAGGAGGATAGCAAGCCTGAGGCCAGTTTAGGCAATTTAAGATAGTCTCTAAATAAGAAGTGCTGGGCTGATGATTTAGCTCAGTGGCTCATACATCTGCCTGGCAAGTACAAGGTCCCAAATTCTTTTTTTTTTTGTTTTGTTTTGTTTTTTGTTTTTTGGAGACAGGGTCTCGCTTTGTAGTTCAGGCTGGCCCTGAGCTCCCTATGGTGCCCAGGCAAGCCGCCGCGAACTCAGCAATCCTCCTGTCTCTGCCTCCTGAGTGCTGGGGATTACAGGCGTGAGCCACCATGTCCGGCATTGTGGTATGCGGTGTTGATTGTTGGTAGGCGTGTCTCCACACCCAGCATTATATGTGGTTACCGGGGATCAAACTCAGGTCCTTGCGCTTGCGAGGCAGGTGCTGGAACCACTGAGCTAACCCTCCGGCCCAAGGTCCCAAATTCTTTTTTTTTTTTTTAATTTGACACAGGGTCTCGCTTTGTAGTTCAGGCTGGCCCTGAGCTCAGTATGTAGCCCAGGCAAGCCTCGAACTCAGCAATCCGCCTGTCTCTGCCTCCCAAATGCTGGGATTATAGGCGTGAGCCACCACGCCCGGCAGGTCCCAAATTCTTAATCCCTGGTACCACATATCAAAATGCCGGGTATAGTAGCTCATGCCTGTAAACCCAGCACTCAGGAGGCAGAAGCAAGAGGATTGCTGTGAGTTCCAGGCTCGCCTGGGCTACCTAGTGAGCTAAGGGCTAGCCTGAACTACAAAGTGAGACCCTGTCTCAAAAAAAAAAAAGTTATAACCGGGAGTGGTGGCTCACGCCTGTAATCCCAGCAGTCAGGAGGCAGAGGCAGAAGGATTGCTGAGTTCGAGGCTTGCCTGGGGTTAATAGTGAGCTCAGAGGCCGGAGGGTTAGCTCATTGGTTCTGGCATCTGCCTCTCAAGTGCAAGGTCCAGAGTTCGATCCGGTAACCACATACAATGCTGGGTGTGGAGACTCACGCCCACCAGCCATCAATACCGCCTACCACAGTGCCGGGCGTGGTGGCTCACGCCTGTCATCCCAGCACTGGGGAGGCAGAGGCAGGAGGATTGCTGAGTTCGAGGCTTGCCTGGGCTCCATAGTGAGCTCAGGGCCAGCCTGAACTACAAAGCGAGACCCTGTCTCAAAAAAAAAAAAAAAAAAAAAA
>PVIC010014575.1:0-36372 GCA_004025085.1 Thryonomys swinderianus | reverse complement strand
CCTCTCCATTTTATAAATTACACGGATATACCTGGTATCAGTAGTTTTGTATTCCAAAGCTATGTACTCACCTAAAACTAACAGTAGATGAGGTTGAATGAGCATCGTAAAAAATACTGGTCAGTATATTCTTGCTGGTCGTGTACAGAAGACAGACCGCATTTCTAGACTGAGAGAACTTCGTTTGTTCAGTGTTACAGAGGCAATAGGAAGAAACATTAGAGTGAATACTACAGTTTCATTCCTTGCTTACTTCTTTTTTTTATGATTCTGGGAGCTGGACTCAGGGCTTTAGACGTACTACATGAGCACTCTAAAACTAAACAATATCCCCAGCCGCCTTAATTTCTATTATGTTAAAAAAAATCTCCTCATTTCATGCATTAAGCCAAATTGGACTTGAACTATCAGTGCTTTTCAGATTTCCTGGTGCATAAAGCCTTGTTTTACAGATGGGATGAGATCCTGTAAAGAAAACTGCCTAAATGCCTGCTGTGCTTTGATAAACGTGCTGACCTGTGACAAAACTACAGAAACCAGCCTCGCATACATGGAACGACACATGAGCTTTTCAGCGCGTTGGTCTTGTTTCTGGGCTCCCCTGGAGGGGCTGACATGCGCACTGAGGACGGCAGCCCGCAGCCTTGCCGCTCTACGTGGGCGTGGTCCTAAGCCTCCTCGCTGGCCTGCTGCGGCTCATTGGTATGCTAACGAGACGAGAGATTTTTCACTTACTTTGATAATTGCTTTGCCCAGCTGAATTCTCAGTTCTAAAGTGTTGTCTTTCGTGTCGGGCCATTATTCCCGCGCAACTCAGAATGAGTCCACTAGAACATTCAGTTTGAGTCAGAATCCGTCAAACTCGTGCCTGTGTTCGAGTGAATAAATCCCAGGATGCGCCAGTTATTTTGGGCCCTCTGTTGACAGGAGACATATATATATATATTTTTTCAAAGTTAAAAACACTTCCTTGCGTTATAATAAATCTCTCATTTACAGCAGAGGAAATAAAATACAAATATTATGAGGTCTAGAATTCAACATAATTACATTTAGAGCCCCTGTCTGAAGTCCTGTTTTCAAAATGACAGCTTTTTAAAAGTACACCTTTTTCCTTTCCTCCTTATTTTTATTTTATTTTTAAATTGATTTTATTGCTACATTTAATACATACAATATGATCACATTTAACATTAAAAAACTGTTATGACCCATCTTGATTCTCCTTTTTCTCCTTTTCCCTCCCCTCCCTACAACCCCCGCCCCCTATATACATAAGCTTTGTTTCTTTTTTTTACTGTCAAGTTTTTCTTTCCCTTTTATACTTTCCCCTACCTGCCCTTTCCCTTTTCTTTGTGCATATTTTCTATTTCATATTACCTATCATACATTTTGGCATTCATTTATACCTATGGCTTTTTCTACTAGAGGAAAGATATGGTACCTGCACTTCTGTGTCTTATTTACTTCACTTATGAGTGTATCCTCAAGGTACATCCATCTGAGTTCAGATGACTCTAATGTATCATTCTTTATGTCTGAGTAATATTTCATTCTATAGAAAACCACATCTTCTTTATCCAGTCCCACGTTGATGGGCATTTGTGCATTTCCAAGATTTAGCAATCACAAACTAAGCTGCTAAAAATATGGGTGCACATGTGTTGCTGTGGTATGATTTTGTAATATAATATATATAATATATTATATAGAATATTCATTATAATATAATGTAATATATTATATATAATATTTTATAGAGAGTGAAAGAGAGGGAGAGAGAGGGTCAAATGGGACCTCAAGTCCTAGGGTTTTTTGGGGGGTTTTTTTGGTTTTTTTTTTTTGTAGTTCAGACTCGCCCTGAGCTCACTGTGTAGCCCAGGCAAGCCTCGAACTCAGCAATCCTCTGCCTCCCAAGTGCTGGGATTACAGGCATGAGCCACCACACCTGGCACTGTGGTACTGATTGTTGGTGGGCGTGAGTCTCCATGCCCAGCTTTGTATGTGGTTACCGGGGATCAAACTCAGGACCTTGCACTTGCGAGGCAGGTGCAGGAACCGCCGAGCTAAATCTCCGGCCCTCAAGTCCTAGTTTTTTAAGGACTCTCCACACTGATCTCCATTGTGCTTGCACCAGTCTACATTCCCACCAAATATAGAGAAGGGTTCTTTTCTCCCCACAGTCCTGCCGGACATAGAGTTTAATCTGTTTCTGTGTCTCTGTTTTTTTTTTTTAATTTTTATCACTTCCCCTCTTTTTAAATCCTGTTCAGGTGTTTTGTTTGCTCTATAAGCGTTTTCTTTCAAATTTACTTTCTTTACCAGGGTGTATGTCCTTGACCTCCTTCCAGTGAGCTGTTCTTAGTTGACTCTCTCTGAGTCTCTCCTATGTGACCCTGCCCTGTTCAGCCACATTGTTCTTCCTCCCGTATTTTTAGTTTTGTAGTATATGAACACATTTAAAATCCTATTTCATAGTCATTTTCACTGTAAAAATTTAAAGTTAAACTTCGGGGTAGTTACATGAAACACATTTCCAAAATATGTATTTTCACATCTAAATTTACATCATTTTAAAATGTGAATATGCTTAAAATGTGAATATATTAAAACTCAAGCAAAAGTGATTAATATATTGTTCAATAATACAGTTCAGTTGAAGTTGAAATAAGATATTGAAAGTTCACATTCTCCTCAATTCACAGGGCAATTTTACAGGAGATATTGTATCTTATATACCGTGCTCGGTACCAGCCATGCCTGATGGGAGGGCTGGGGTGTGAATATACTGCAAGAACAGTGAGAAATCCTGCTTCAGAAGGGACTCTCGGTATAGGAAGGAGAGAAAGGACAAGAAATCAGGCATCTCATTTTTTCCTATGAAAGTATTTTCACCTGAAAAATTAGTTTTGTAAGGATGGCTACTTTGTTGACTAAAAAAAAGTGCAGATGATTAAAAAGAACTAAGTAAACACACACACACATTCACACACACACATTTACTCAGCCCACAAGCATCTCTGACGTTGGTAATTACTTTGAATGACAGATAAACAAATATAAAATAGTAACAGATGATGTAGAGTAGGGAGATCATGGAAAAAAAGAACTAGAACACCTATTAAAGTAGTGGAGAAACATTGGCATTAAAAATTGCTATCATCAAATAAGAACCTGAATTAAGACTGTGCTTTAAAAGATAAAGGAGAAAAAATCTGAAAGTAACGGAGTAAAAATTTTCCCCCAAACCATCATGTTTGAATTGCTCTTATAAGGGAAACAAGAAGCAAATAAATTGTACAATTTAAAATGTGTCCACGAACATATAGAAAAGTGTGTTTAAAGAGAATGTTAGAGTACCTTGACAGGTAATTTCAGATGTCACACAATATGACATGAAGAGAGCAGGAAAAAATAAACATGTGTGTGTCATCGTGATGTCTCTGTTCCCACATCTCACAGACAGTGGCTTCTAGCAATGTAAGTTCCATGAGAACATGTCTCAGTTCACATGGTAATCCCAGATCCACTCACCAGCATTCTTCTCCAGGCTGATCCCTTTGTTTTCCTCAATTAATCCCCACCCTTTTCTCTTTTTCCATTCTATTCCATCCCTCTAACCAAAGTATAGGTACCATTGGATTTCATCACTTGAAACTCTATTTTTCTTTTCTTGATTTCCTTAGTCCAAATAAGATTACTAAAATTAAACAATGCTTTAGAAAGTTATAATTCAGCTTGATGACTTTTACATATATATACACACACACACATCAAGTCTAAAGATAAAAATCATCAAGTTATTTTTTCTTCTTTTCATTGAATTTCCCATGTAAACACTAAAGCAGTATATCTGGTCATTAAGTCCAGAGAGGGGACAACTGTCACTGGAGATTCTGGTGTGAATTGTCTTGTACTGGGTTGAATGCTCTTTTATCACTATCTTGAATGTGTTCTTTTTGAAGGATTTGGTGTTTTGCCAAAAAAAAAAAGTCATGTATATTATATCAGGTTCATTGTGGCTTGGCATGAACTATCTTTCAAGGGAAACACACCAAATGTAATTATGGAATCTGGTTTCTGTTGACCAATATCATGTCTCTTGGATTCAGACAGGTTGTTCTGCGTGCTGAGATGTGCACTGTTTTGTGACAAATGATTTTTTAACTCATTCATTTCGATAGGTTTGCAACTGCACATTTGTGATCCTGTCTTCAAACCTGACTCTTATTCAGGTTTGGATCTGAGGAAGCCATTCCAGATGATCCTCTTTACAGTGCGGGCTGCTAAATTACCACTTCCACAGCTACATGTCTCCAGATTTGTGTACTCTTTAGACTTCTTCCTGGTCTGCTTAAAGCAAGAGAAATGTTTTCTGAGTTTCTGCTTTATTTACATATTGTTTAAGTAGCTATCGCAACAGCACACTGCAGTTATTATTCTGTTCTGAATATGTTAATAAATGTGAACATACTCTGTTATCAATAATTTTATAATAATTTTTCATTCTATCCCAAATGATAATTTTACCAAATATTTGGGGACTATACCAGGAAAAATCAACTACTTCATTCCTATAATTTCCTCTGGCACTGTCCATCTGACAAGAAAATCAATTTCACTTGTTCTGTTTGTTATGACCACATTTAGCGTACAAGTTTCAACTACTATGTCATTGGCAATGAATTCTAACCCACATTTTTAGTTCTGCTGCCTTTTCTTCATGTACTACAATTACATTTTACAACTTCACAGACATAAAACATAAATGTGTGCAAATGTAATTCATATTTTGATTTTGCAGAATTGAAGCTACTTCTCAGCATCCCTAAAGTGCTCTGAGCCTCCCATACTGTGCCCACTGTGCTTGACTGATGAGTGACTCATTATAAGATTAAAGCAGAAACAAAATAAAACCCAGACGACAGGGCTTTAAAACAAGAAAAGATATTTCTTTCATGATGGAACAAGAAAAAATATTCCCAGATAGTCACAATTGCACACACGAACACAAAGATTTGGATTAAACTTGTAGGAGCACAGGTGCTGTGAGATGGGGCTGCGGTGGTAGCGCTCTCCGTGTGAGCCTCTCGCCTTGCGCAGCCCCTTGGAGAGCGCTGCTCCTCACAGGGGCAGGAAGAAGACCATGAAGAGGATCCTGCTGCTTCCAATGCCCCGCATGGAGGAAGCAGCCTGAGGATTCCACTTCTGGGAGCCATTTCTTCTCAGAATGACTGGTCTTTGTGTCTGCTACAGGGAGTCTCAGTGGAGTTCATTCTCATTTTGCTAGATTACTTCTGAGACATGTTTTCTGTATATCAAAAGCAATTCAAGCATCTTGATATTTGCACAGAGTTTCATGCCTAATTTGTGGCTAGAAATAAGCAAGATGTCACACCTCATAAAGAAGTAAGAACTAATAAATTTTATTTTTAATCATTGATGGTTATTTTATTCAGGAGTATATTTGTATTTTCTTGCCATTTTTTTCCTTCTTTATTCATGTGCACTTACAGTTTTTCATTTGTTTTTATCTAAATGTTCTGCTAATTTTTTCCAGGTTTATACTAAAAGAAGTTGTTTCACATGCAATAAATTTTGATGAAACACAAGTTACACATTGATGGTTATTTTTCTTTTTTGTCTGTCTCTCTTAGTAAACCATGAGGCCTCATGATGTGAATTACCATGAACTACAACATTAAACATGCTACATTTTGAAACAACTTCAACAGGGCTTCTAGGAGCAATTCTTTTATAAGGCTACTTCTGTATTTATACATCTTCCAATGGCAAGTCACATTAAATTGCAATGATGTGGTGTTGACAATGAAAATAAAGAAATGTATCTCATCCTTTCTTGCCCTGATGCAACTGGAAAAGCAAAGAAGTAAGTTTTATATTTCAACAATAAATCTGAGATCTTTCAAAATTGTAGGTATTCAGTAACATATGTTTATTATGTGAATGCAGATGAATCTGTGGAAGGATGGAAAAAACAAAAGAGGATTTTGTGTATGTATATGTGTATGTATGTGTGTGTGTGTGTGGAATGTGACAATATCAGAGTACTTTTCTTCTTGTCCAGTGCTCAACTATCAATTATGAGCACAAAAAATTCAAAATACAAAAAGAAGTGAAAGACTGAATATCATCAATTAATGAGAGAGTAGATTCAGCAATCTTAGAAAGTAATGATGATCAATAAGATCAGCTTGTTAAAATGTGGGTTATTTATGGACTATCCATCCACTCCTCAAAACATTCTCTATTCTAACTTCTATAAGAGTTTTTTTAGCTTCTAAAATAAATGAGAAAATGAGCTATTTGTCTTTTTGTGTCTGGATATTTCCACTAAACAGTGTACTCAGGTTCTATTCATAATGTCACAAATAGAATTTTATTCTTTTTATGGCTAAATAGTAATTTATTTATATAAAAAAATTTATCCCTTCGTCTTTCATCACTAGACACTTTGCATATCTTATCATTCATATTAGTAATTATGGATAGAGATTATAGTTTTAAAACTCAAACATGGAAAATATTTGTTATAACAAAGTAAGAAGCAAGTCTGAAATGCTCAAAACTTATTTTATAGAATGAAAAATAATATGGAATGATAAAAATTTGATAATTAGAAAATAAAAAATTGCATATTAGGGACCTGATACTGTATCACAAATTGTTGAATATTAAATTAAATTACTACCATTGTTCTTTCTTAAGGACAGAAATAATATAAAGAAAACCTTAACTTTATCAGATTAATTCATATGCAAAATACTTTAGAAGGAAAGCTTAAAAGAATTTTAAAAATTCTTAAACCATTTAATATTAATGATTTCTTAGCAAAAGTGGAAACAATGTCTCTCTTGAAGCATTTATTCCATTATATATTTAATTTTTCTTAAAAAAATTAATTAGCACATAATGTTTCTACACATTTATCAGGTATACATGAAGTCTTGTGTAGTTTTATATGTAGATTTTGAATAAGTAGAATTAGTCCATTAAATAGATAATGTGTAGGAAGAATAAACAAGATAGCAATTAATTGTAGACTGCAGTGAAGAATAATATAAAATAAATCTGTAGAAGCACAAACATCAGACAACTGAGAGGCTTTAATCTTTTTATACAAAACGATGTTTGTTATTGAATTTTGCCTAATCCTGACATTTCAGAATGAAAATGATTAACAATCAGAAGAAAATGATGACCTAGACGTGCAGACAGGGACAGCAGCAGGGATGAGAAAAGAGAGGAAAAGGGGACTCTCAAGACATCCCCATGCAATTTTAACTAAAATTTAAAATAATTGAAAATGAATTTCACAGATGTTCAAAGAATTTTCTTCCCTTGAGATTGATTTGTATGCTCCCTGATTTAATCACACAAAATGTTGAAGTATTTAATACAGGAAGAGCAACACAGCAAGACTTTGAAGTTCTTTCTCTTAAAATTCCTGAAGATAATTACAGAATGCAATTAGAGCCTGCGAAGTCCAACTGCTAAGTTTGAAGACTACTGTTAGTTTATATTCAGTCAAACCAGCTACAGCATGTCAGTATTGGATGAATAGCTGAATTATTTCTAAACTAACTAAATGTTACATTAATTAATGGACACATAGCACAATTATGGCTAAGGACAATTTTATGTTAAATATGTGTATGAGATAAAACATATTTTAAATTTTATTTCACCTTTTACTGCTCCATATTTTTTGATCATTCATAGTTACTTTTCTCTCAATAATATATTCAGAATTCAAATCTCATTTTTACATGTCATTGAAATTAATTTTCTATATAAAATATATGTCTCAAATTTGAAGTTAATATGATGGCAATACAGTTATACATATTCTTGTCTTAAATATAGGTTCTTAAAATTCTTAAGCATCAATATTTCAAATTTTATTTATTTTTACATGAATTCCATCAAAAACAAGAAAAGCACAAACTAAATTTTGGAATACTCAATGTATAAGCAATTGCTGAGACTTTAACTATTTCCAATAGTTTATACATTTTATTTGATATCAAACATGTATTAAGTAAACTTTTCAACAATGCAAGTGACATACAACCAATACACAAACCACTCAAAATAAATTATAGCTGGGCTTGGTGGCTCATGCCTGTAATCCCAGCACTCAGGAGGCAGAGACAGGAGGACTGCTGAGTTTGAGGCTTGCCTGGGCTACATAGTGAGCTCAGGACCAGCTGGAACTACAGAGCGAGACCCTGTCTCAATAAATAAATAAACAAACAAATAAATATATATATATAAATAAATAAATTATAGTGTATACTTTTTTGAATAAAAGGGAATATCAGAATGTCATTCTAATTACAAAAATATAACCTGGATTCAATTAGAAAAAGTGAGAATTAACAGCAAACTAAAAGGAAAATATACTATTGAAATTATTCTGAGAAAAATTTTGCATATGATTTAAATGAAAAGGGAAATAAGCATCTCAGTAAAAGGTAGATGTGACTTTAGTTTATTTTAAAGAATTACCTTTGGAAGTTGGGCAGGTTACTATTTTTCTTTATTTACATAAGTACGATTCCCTGAGTTTTTGGTATTCCTTTACTTCTCAGTGAACATACACTGACTGAGTACTGCAATGAGTTTAGAAATGCAACAGAAAATAATAAGATACAAGTGATGATAAACTTCTGAATTTGTAGGCTCCAATCTGATGAAAAATTAAAGATACAAGAGAAAATCAGTAAAACAAACAACTTTTTTATGTTCATCTCTCGTTTGTAAATTAATATCTTTTAGGAAGAGGGGAAAGAATAAGATTTCAAGAGGAAAAGAACTACATCTTTAAATGAGTGGATGGATTGCTTATGCTGTATATATTTTTTTAATTAGGTAAGACAACGTCAGCAGTTTAGCAATAAAACAGTGCTTGTTTTTTATCTCAGCTATTCGTTGAGTCACAAGTCCAGACCTATCTAGGTTCTTCCACTCTTGGTCTCACACTGCTAAAATCAAGTTCCTGGCTAAAATACTCTTACACCCAGCTTGCCGTCTGTTGGCAGAATTTATGCCTTTTGGTAGCAAGAATGCACTTGCAGCTCCCACAAACAGCCCCTCCATGGTAGCTCACAGGTAGCTCTTTATTTTGTCAAAGTAACTAGGAGAATATCTTTATAGTTTCAGGTCTACACCTTCAGAGAATCAGAATGCTTGACCCTCACCCTGACTAAGCTCTGAATTTTTTTTTTTTTGAGACAGAGTCTCACTTTGTAGTTCAGGCTGGCCCTGAGCTCACTATGTAGCTCAGGCAAGCCTTGAACTCAGCAATCCTCCTGCCTCTGCAGGTGTGAGCCACCCAACCTGTCATTTGTGGTATGCTTTACTGATAGCCGGTGGTCGTGAGCCACCATGCCCAGTATTGTTGTATGTGGTTACCCGGATCCAACTAGGGAACTTGTGCTTGCTAGGCAGGTGCTGGAACCACTGAGCTAAATCTCTGGCCTTAATCTCTGATTTTATTGGCTCAAAATCACCAATCATGGATCTTAATTATGTCTCCAAAAATCTTTAAAGTTTGATTAGGAGCAAGTCATACTGAACAAAATTAGTCACACTTTGAAAATCTACTCAAGACAAATCTGAAAACAACCAGAAGGCAAAAGTAATTTCTTAAGGGGAGCAAAAAAAAAAAAATATGTACTTGGAAAAGTATGCAAAATTGAGAGCATACTCAAGGACAAGAATGTTTTATTTGAAAAAAAAAAAAAGCATTAAATGGGTCTCTTACAGTTCATTTCAAATGTGTCTTTTTTCAGATAACCTTTACCTCATTAGTAAAATAATACTATAAAAGCAGTTCTCAAAGCCGAAGCCAGAGGCTGTGGTATTTTCCCACAGTTTAGCAAATACTGAGGGGAAGCAAGACCTGCTTACCTCTTTGTATGGACAGTGAAAATCTTCTAGCTCCCAATTCTTCTCTCTCTAGTGATGTCCTCTTCACTTCGTATCCTCACTTTTACTTTAAAAATTCAGTGTTGCTTCTTGATGAATTCTGCTTTCGTCAAATTAAATAACTAGTTTCCCAGTGTCATCATTCTCTGAACTTTTGAACTTACAAATAATATGCCTAATTGTTATTATTTACTAAGTCAATGAAAGAGACCAGTTTTCATGCTGAGAGAGCATGCCATTTCATATCCTTCACAACTGTGGAGGAAGGGAGGCCACTGGTTAGTGCAGCAAATCACTTTCTCTTTTCTCTAGCTCTGTTTTTAAAAATCTATTTTAATATTCCTACATAGCAACCTCCTACTCCGCCAATTAAGTGCTTGTTATCTAATTACCTCCTCTGCTTCTTTAGAATAATGTTTCCCTTGTCATTTCTGCAACAGTACAATTTCCAACTGTTAGTAAGTTCTAGCACTTTGAATAGTGTTCAAATTATTCCATTGATTTAGAGAAAGAAGTTTTTGAATTTCCCTAGACCTTTGATATTGAAATAGGTGTGCTGTAATTTTTACTGAGATTTCAGAATTATCAGTCTCACTTAGAATTTTAGCAAAAGGACCAAGGTCTTCTTTGAAAGCAGATTTATAAAAGTACTCCAGAATGCTAAATATCCAATGACACATTTCAACCTGTCGCACAAATGACTCATGGGATATATGCTCTGAGCAAGTAATATTACAATTCTGACTATATGGATAAATGCAGCAAATGCATTTCCATTGTAAGAAGTTTTATAAAAGTCAATATCAAGTACCTGGTACTAAATTTGGTTCCGATAATAAAACAACTATGCGATAGAAAAACTTTTCAAGCGATGTACCAGACAGCAAAAGCTTGTGGTCCTTGTAAAAATAAAATGGCATTAATAATTTATCACTGAGAAACCTCTCCATATTTATTTTGTGGCCAATGTCCCCATCAAAGCATAACTCAGGGCTGGAGTTCCAAGAGAACACACGTGTCCGCCATGCTGAGAAGCGAAGAGTCAGAGGGTGGGGCAGGGTAAGGGGCAGGAATCGGTGAAATGCAGACTCAAGAGACTGGAGCTATGCAGAGAAAAAGCTCCACGGGCCACATAATTACCCGACAAGATCACAGTGTTTGAGAAACTGACCCACAAGGTGAGACTGCAAGTTTAACCAGATATTAGTGTCGGAAAAGGTGTGAAGTATTGATGCCATGCTCGTCATAAAGGAAGGCAGAAAAAGCAATTCCAGCCAGACGTGGTGGCTCACACCTGTCTTCCTGGCACTTGGGAGGCAGAGGCAGGAGGATTGCAGTAACTTCGAGGTTTGCTTGGGCTACATAGTATGCTCAGGGTCAGTCTGAACTACAAAGGGAACTCTGGAGAGAGAGAGAGAGAGAGAGAGAGAGAGAGAGAGAGAGAGAGAGAGAGAGAGAGAGAGAGAGGGAGGAAGGGAAACACACACACAGAGGGAGAGGGGGAGAGAGAGAGAGAGAAATCCTAACTCCATTATTGGGTCCCTTACCAAGAAGCTTAGGTACTTCCCTTACCAAAAAGCTTAGATGCTAGAAACATCTGGGAATAGGAACCACATCCTAATAAAACTCTGGGCTAAGTGCTCAAGAATCCTTTTTTTTTTTTAAATTAGTTAACTGATTTTATTGATAGATTTTATATACACATCATCACAATCAACACTGAAAACTTGTGCCAGTATATGACAAAACTTAATTCTCATTTTCTCCTATTCCCCTGCTCACCCTACAACCCTTGTCCTGTATATACTCAAGCTTTGTTTCCTTTTTTTTACCATCACATTTTCCCCACGTTGTACTGCTACCCCCCTTACCATTTGAATATTTTCTATTTCACAGTATCTATCATATACTCTAGAATTCTTTTATATCTTCAGTTTCTCACACCAGAGAAAAGATAGGGTGTTTACACATCTGTGATCCATTTATTTCACTTATGAGTATGTCCTCAAGGGACATCCATTTGAGTATAAATGACTCAAACTCAGCATTCTTTATGGCAGAGTAATATTCCATTTTATTTTTTAAAATCCCACATATTCTTTATCCAAACTCCAGTTGATGGGCATTTGGGTTTATTCAAGACTTAGCTATCACAAACTGTGCTGCTATGAACATGGGTGCACAAAAATCACTGTAATATGAATCTTTTAATTTTTTCATGTATATACCTAGCAGGGAAACACCAGGGTTAAATGGGGACTTTAATCCTAGGTTTGTTTTTTTTTTTTTTTTTTTTTTTTGAATCTCCACACTAATCTCCACAGTGGTTGCACAAGTCTATATTACCATCAACAGTGGAGAATGGTTCATTTCTCTCCGTAGCCTCACCAGCACTGGGGTTACTGGTTAATTTTGAGATAGCAGCCATTCTTTATGGAATGAGATGGAATTTCATTGTTGTTTTCATCTGCATCTCCTGAATGACTAGTGATGTTGAACATTTATTCATGTGCTTCTTAACCGCTTTTCCCAAATTGATTGTTGTCTTTTTGCTCTGCTGGTGGTTTCTTTTGCTGTGCTGAAGCTTTTCAGTAGAATGAGATCTCATTGTTGATCCTTTCTGTTAGTTCTCGTGGTATATAGTTTTTGTTCATAAAGTCTGTCTGTACGCCATATCTCCAAGAGTTCTACCTAAGCTGTTTTCCAGTAGTTTAATGTTTCTGTTTTAATGTTAAGTCTCTAATCCACTTTGATTTTAGTTTAGTGCATGGTGACAGAGGTGGATCTAGCTTCAGTCTCTGCTCCGGTCTTTGGAAAGTAGTGCTGAGGAATTCCTTGAGCAACATAGAAGACGGAATTTTAATTATGCAAAGAACAGAGGTCACTCTAGCCCTTCTTTGGTCTACAATCTGTCAGAGAGAAACATCAAAAACAAGCCAACTCGGGGGGCTTGCTCCACCAGGAACTAAAATTCCAGGTAAAATGAAAATTTCAGGGGAAAAAATTACATAATTCTTTTCTATGAAAAATTATATATAGTGTCTAATATTTATTTAAAATAAGCTGGTAGTGAAAAATATCAAGTTAAATTCGTGCCTGAATTACTATTTCCTAGAAATGATACTGACACAACTTAGCAGACATTCAAAGAATATGAAATGTATTCCTACATCATATCAAATACAAAAATTAACTTGAGGGCCAGAGGGTTAGCTCAGTGGTTCCGGCACCTGCCTCACAAGCGCAAGGACCTGAGTTCGATCCCCGGTAACCACATATAATGCTGAGTGTGGAGACTCACGCCCACCAACAATCAACACCGCATACCACAGTGCCGGACGTGGTGGCTCACGCCTGTAATCCCAGCACTCGGGAGGCAGAGACAAGAGGATTGCTGAGTTCGCAGCGGCTTGCCTGGGCTATAGAGTGAGCTCAGGGCCAGCCTGAACTACAAAACGAGACCCTGTCGCAAAAAGAAAAAAAAAAATTAACTTGAAATAGAATGAAAATGTAATTATGAAATAAAACTATATATTCAAGAGAAAATACAGGTATAATATACAGGTTTGTATGGTGTGAAATGTTAGAAAATTGGAAAATTTTCTGGATGCCTGGAAATCAGATTTCTTTAATATTTATAATTACTAGAAAAGCATAATCTTTTAGGAACAAAGACTTTTTACAATGCTGAATTTGAGGAAAAAAACTGAGTTTCCATAGTCTGGAAATTTTTTGAGATTTTGTTTTCCTACTTTTCTTGTTATTGCTAATTTTATCCAGTCAAGTACATCTAAACAGGTTTTTTAAATGAAAACTAAAAGCCTAGTAATGTTCTCTTTATGGAATATGAAATCTGAGAGTCAGTCATTACATGACTATATTTTAGTCTGTTTATATTTTGATTTACTATAAAAAACAACAGAAGTATTCACTATATTTACTTCATACATTTCCCCAATTTACCTTGGTTTTGTATTTCCCCTATTAGGAAATTTGATAATATTAAATGGTCAGTTTTAGAATTATCTGATCACTTTTATTATTTTATTATGCAACTGGAAAAAGAAGAAAATGAAATTATTTTGATTTTTAAGAAATGTTTAAATTAATTCTGTTAATACAGTTCACAAACAGAGGTAAATAAATGGTTTGTTTCAATAAAATGTTTTCATCTCTCTAAATTTTAACAATGACTTATAGTTTAAAGACACATGATATGAATGAAAATGATACAGTTAAATGAAAAGCAAGTGAATAGTAGAAGCCATAAATGTCAAAATACAAATTTTACAGGCTAATGTACTTAAATTTTTGCTCACTAATATGAAACATTACTTACTAACTTACAGCCAACTGTTTTTATCATATATCCATTAGTTTGTACAAGACAGTTGTTAAATCTATTTTTATGTCAAGAAATAAAATAGAAAAAATGAAACCACAATCCTAGCACTGAAGATTTTCACAAGAAAAAATGCAATCAAATAGAATCACTGCTGTAGCAGGATTGGATCTGATTGGTGTACACATGGTTTCCTAACATCATAGATTGATAGTTACGACAACTTGCAGAATTTTATAGTTTGAAAATGATGGATAGAGATGGACATTAGCTTATTCATTTGAATTTGTCAAAATTCATATAGAAACATTTGTTAATATATGATTATAGAGAATGCACAAAAGGAGGTCATCAAGCTGAGTGCGTGGCTAACATGTTATTAAAAAATAACAGCTAGATACATACATGAAGGAATTAACAAATTCATATCACAGTAACATATGTGCACCATGTTCATAGCAGCTCATTTTGTGGTAGTGAAATCTTGGAAACAACCCAAATATCCACTGGATAAAGAAGATGTGTTTTTTTCTATAAAATGGAGTATTACTATGCCATTAAGAATGATAAGTTTGGGCCGGAGGGTTAACTCAGTGGTTCCAGCACCTGCCTTGCAAGTGCAAGGTCCTGAGTTCAATCCCCGGTAACCAGATACAATGCTGGGCATGGAGACTCACACCCCCCAGCAATCAATACCACATACCACAGTGCCGGGCGTGTAAGCCACACCTCTAACCCCAGCACTTGGGAGGGAGAGACAGGAGGATTGCTGAGTTCAAAGCTTGCCTGGGCTACATAGTGAGTTCAGAGCCAGCCTGAACTACAAAACAAGACCCTGTCTCAAAAAAAAAAAAAAAGAATGATAAGTTTGAGTCATTTATACTCAAATGGTTGTACTTTGAGGACATACTCATAAGTGAAATAAATGGGTCACAGATCTGTAAATATAGTATCTTTTCTCTGGTATGAGAAACAAAGATGTAAAAAAGTTCTAGAATATATGGTAGATATTGTGAAATAAAAAATATTCAAAGGAAAATGTGGTAGAGGGGTGAGTAATGAAGAGTAAAGAAAAAATGCGATGATAAAAAATGGGAAACAAAACTGATGTATTTAAGGGGCAGGGGTTGTGGGGTGGGTAGGGGAACAGGAAAAAATGATAATTAAGTTATTGTATGCTGGTACAAATTCTCAATATTGTGTGTGATCATGATGTATATTTATAATGTACCAGTAAAGATTCAAATTAAAACACACACACACACACACACGTCCAACTGTCAGTGGTGCATTTTATTACATGAGGCTATCTTCTCATATCTCCCAACTTTGAAGTACACTGCTTACACTGTCCTATGCTGTGTTTGACTGCAGTAATGAAAATTAGTTAGATGCTAACCACAGTGAGTGTAGAAAAATAAGGTACACTATAGAGAACAGGGGGGGGTCTAGAGCCCTGGCTCGAGCAGGACTCCAGCAACGAAGGAAGGAAACACAGAGCAAGAGCAGCTCACAGATTGATGGAAAATGTGTTTCTTCCTACAGATTAATTTTTGCCTCTGTAGGAGTTTCCTGATGCTGCCTTAGCTGCCCTCTTGTCCTGCGATCGAAGACGTCATAGCCTCAGGGATCATTCAGACCTTCGCTGTTAACAATCCTGTTGTGAGCTGCTCTGTGCCTCCTTCCGTGTGGAAAATCTTTGCCGACCCATAGCCAGGCTCAGGCTTTTAAGACGAAAAACCAGTGTATAAATTCACAGCGCGCTCAGGGTGGTCTCCAAGGATTCTCCAGTAGGAAGCGATATCTTTTTAAGAATTTATGTTAATCAGCTTTCCATTACTATAACAAACACCTGAAGGAACCAAGTCATGAATAGGATCATTTATTTCAGCTGACACATTGGGAGGTTCCACTCCTTTCACCCTTTGCCCCTTTCCGTTTGGGGTTTCCTTGAGGCAGCGCCTGGTGCTGGGCCCCAGAGCCATCTGCCCTGCGGCCAGGAGGAAGAGAGGTGGTAGGTATTGGGCTGCCCTGTGACCTTCATGGGTTTATCCTAGGAAAGAAGCCTTCCCAGTGGACCCCAGGTCCTCAGGTCTGCACACCTTCCCCTGGCGTCCCTTTGGGAGAAACCCTGCCACACATGGGTGTTCAGAGACTTTCCAGATCCAAACTGTAACCGGGCTGGATAGAGCAATTGTTTGGCTTCCTGCACAGCATAGTCTATTGTGAGTCACGCCTAAGAATCCGGGGGGTGGGGGCTGCATTTGGCTTGTGGGCTATAGTTTTCCCACCTTCATTTCTACACATTCACAGTTAGCTTTGTGGGCTTTTGAAATACTGTCTCACCTCATATGAAACGGGAGAAAGAGTATGCAATGAAAGAAAATGAACATTTATGGAACTCTGATTTTGCCTCTACTAGTCAGACTTTCTAGTAACTAGGAATTGTAAATAGAAATCTGTAAGGAGACAATAAAAAATGAAGTAAAATTGTTTAAGAGCAATATATTTCAACATAACTGGTTCTGAAGAATGTCGTTAGATATCGTGCCCAAACTGTCCTATATTAAAATTAATTTAAACATGTGTCTTCAACAATTTTTAAATGTCTCTGAAGCAGTAATTATCAAAAGTAGGGGGCACCCTTATCCACTATGATATCTAAGGGGGAGGGCCTGAGCTTTCCTGAAAGTTTCTTCATATTATTCTATGATGCAGTTCTACTTTGCCAAGTATGGTATATTCACAATGTAACAGGAATGATGCATATAAAGAGTGTGAAGACATTTGCATCAACTAGTGTATAAAACTTATTTATTCTTTCATTCACAGCTATAAATAATTTTTTAAAATACTAAAGAGTACATAGGAAAATACCTACAAAAGTGTTATTATTTCTAAATTATGTGAACATAAGAATGATTTGACCAGGAAACTAAATAGTCACAATGTTACTTTTCATTATATCGTTAACCAAGCAACTTTAGTATTTTCAGTTTTGGCAACAAATAAATAAGTCGTATTTTATTGATAAATAAGGGGAATACATTTTAAAATATATACTAGCCACAGCTATCTATCATCTACTCTAAAGTGGCTTTGGAAAAATAAATATGGATATATATTTTAGAAAAAAATCAAGACCTTTATTAAGAAAAAAATGAATCCACTGATTACTTTTATTTATGGGTTCAGAGCGAGCTAATTTCTCAGGATAATTTTGTAAATCATCTTGTTTCCTAAAAGCACATCTGTTATTCATAGTTAGTAGAACAAATATATATATATATATATATATATATATATATATATATATATATATATATATATATATATTAAAAGGCCTAGAAAAAACAGACCTAGAAAATGTAAAGAGAAAATATCTCTGTGTCACTCTGACTGCCCGGGTCACAGGGTCATAGTAGACAGTGGCTGTTTTCTGCTTTTTCACAGCTCTGGCTTCCAAGGTGGGAAAAGTCAGGCTCATTATTTTCTCAATATTGACCTGAAATTCTCTTGAATACTAAAGGGATTTACTTTCAAAGTTATATATTGTAATAGGTATTTCAAATATGTACACCACACCATGAGAAAATAATGATTTAATATATAAAACATGATCACTTAATGTGTTGGGCTTGAAAGAGACAGCTGCAACCGAAAAACAGGCCATAATGAACACCTCAGGGTGATGCATGTTATAGGAGAAGAAAGTACATTCTCAGGAAAGGACAGGAAGATGAGGCATAATGATGGGAAAAGGTTAGAATGAAGATGACATTATTTGCAGATAACATTTCACAGAATGGCCAATAGAATCATGAATGTTTACACATAGTAAGAGAACTTAGCAGGACTTCTTGAATAAAACTAAGTTTAAAAGTCCATAAAACTTCATCACAGTGGAAATAATCAGTCTGCAAACAACATACTTTTTAAAAAAATTATCTTTATTGGTACATTGTATATATACATCATAACATGATCATACTTGATATTGGAAATTTGTACCAGTATACAATGCAATTTAATTCTCACTTTTTCCTGTTCCCCTACTCACCCCACAACCTCCCACAAGACACCCCGCAGCTGTCTTTTTCAAGCCCAACACATTAAGTGATCGTGTTTTATATATTAAATCATTATTTTCTCACCATGTGGAGTACATAATTGAAATACATATTACAATATATTAAATACATAAGTTTTGTTTCCCTTTTTTATTACCATCACATTTTTTTCTTTACCTTTAGCCCTCAACCAACTTTTTAAAAAATGATAAGAATATATCTAGACATTCAATTATCCAAACATAGCAGAGGTATAGAGAACAAAATAAAATTTTGTGTTCTTGAGCAAGATTATGCCATCTTAAAAATGTCAGTTATCCCTAAGTAATTCACAAGGAAAAACTTTTGTCAACTAAAAGTTTTTAAAATTCTTCAAATTGATGACTTTATTACAAAATTATCAGGAGGATACATATTTGTAATGCATAAATCTTCTTTGAAAAACAAGCACAGAATTGGAACTATCTTGTTATATAAAAGTCAGGCAACATGTTTGGATAATAATTTTTACATGTTTATTGTGGAAAATTTTAATTGGATATCATATTCAATAATACACTGCCCTCTTTGTATATTTATCAAAAGATAATAGGTATATGTGCACCCATGTTCATAGCAGCTCAGTGTGTAATAGCCCAATCTTGGAAACAACCCAGATGCCCATCAACTACACACTGGATAAAAAAGATGTGTGTTTTTTTTTTATAAAATGGAATATTACTCTGCCATAAAGAATGCCAGGTTTGAGTCATTTATACACAAATGACACACCTTGAGGGTGCACTAATAAGTGAAATAAATAGGCCTCAGATATGTAAATACTGTATCTTTTCTCTGGTATGAGAACCTGTAGATATAAATGAGTTCTAGAATGTATGATAGATTTTGTGAAATCGGAAATACTCAAAGGGAAAGTGGTAGTGGACAGTAGTGTGGGAAAAGAATAAATATGATTTAAAAAGAAAAAGAAAGGAGGGAGGTGGTAGGATATGGGGAGGGCATTGTAGGATGAGTAGGGATATGGGTAAAAATGAGAATTAACTCATGTCATATACTGGTACAAATTCCCCAATGTTGAGTGTGATTGTGAGCTGTATATAAAATGTACCAATAAAGAACTGAAATGTTTGTAAAGATAATAGAGTTGCAAATTAGTAACTGTCTAATTTTATCATCTTTTATTTGTTAGAATACTTTTTTTTGAGACAGGGTCTCACTTTGTAGTTCAGGCTGGCCCTGAGCTCACTATGTAGCCCAGGCAAACCTTGAACTCAGCAATCCTACTGTCTCTGCCTTCTGAGTGCTGGGATTACAGGTGTGAGCCACCATGTCTGGCTGTTAGACTATTTTTGTAAAAACATTCCTTTTGCTCATTTTCTAAACAGGTACACATTTAACTGAAAGATGACAATTTAATTCATTTTTTCCCTTTCATTTTTCTCTCTTATTTGCTCATTTAAAAATTGCCCCGGGAAATACCAACATCAGCACACTCGCAGGGCTCAGTATGACCTTAAACCCACTTCCCTGAAAAAACATTGTCATCTTAAGAAAAGACATATATTTTACCTGAAGTTAGTAACAAGAAAAAGTATTAAAATATTGAGGCTTTTGCAACGTGAAAGTTAAACTTCCAATGGCAAATTCTCCTCCTACAGCTAATTTTCAAGTGTGCATTGACAGTCTGAGTTTTCTAGAGTCCCAGGATAAGCCTTTCCTTTTGAATTTGCAAAACCTATCTATTCTATACCCTGTGTTCTCCTTGAACTCCGCAGAGAATATAGTACTTGCAAGAGGAACAAAGTGGTGAACCTACCATGGCTGTCGTAACAAATCCACTGGGGAAGCTCAGGTACATCTATTAGATCCTGTTTTACATCATGTTTTCTTTCCCTCTTCAAGAGTATTTTATGCATTTATTCCTGAAAGATACTTCTTTTCCTGTCCATACAGATCTTTACTGAGAGGATTTTTCATTCAGTATGGTAACGCATCATCTTTGAGGCGCTGGCCTCCATGGCTTCTGATGAGACACCGGTTACAAGGATATGCTATGATTTCTCTCATTACATTCAGTGCTCATGCTGTCACATGCTTAGCATGTATGTTGCCCCTTGTGCTACGTGGGTAGGTTACTGAATTCCTTGGATGTACAAAATATTGATTTTTATCAAATTTAAAGTGAATTTAGACTTTGATTTTCAGTTTCTACAATGGAAATTTCCACCATATGCTTTTACGCGTGGAGATCAATTGAGATTATATATTCAGTGAGTAGTTGTTCTTACATTTTCATTTACTGCTGTATGCATGGTTTTATTTGCTCACTGCCCTCATAAACAGTGATGTAAAGACTTTGTAGAGTAAATCACATTTATTTAGTGTATTCAATTTTACCTTGTTCAGATATATTTTTCAAATTATGTTTTTTCCTTCTACATTCGTGTCCTATGTGGGAACTGAATTTATTTTGAGAAATGGTCTTGCCGTGTAGTCCAGCCTGGCTTCAAACTCCCAACCCTCTGCCTTTACCTCCTTAGTAAAGAATTACTGGAATCTCTTGCCACAACTGGGTCATGTACTGGGCTTTTAGTAGGCGTCAATATGTGAAATCAGATTACTCCTCTTTCTTTCTCAGTGTTTTTGCTAAGCTGTGTTTCCTCATTTCCTTATATTCTTTTTTCTTTTTTTTTAATAATGTGTTTGTACTGATGGTCCTGGGTTTAGTCTTTTAATTATATCTTATCATATGTGGCTGTTGAGATTACTCCTTGATTTTCTTTTCTGTGAAAATCATTTATCAGAGGTTTTCTTTGATAGTTGAAATAAATCTTCCAGCATTGTTAATAGGCTTGCTGTATACCAAAACACATTTTAATCACTGTAGCAGGACACACACAATCCCAAATACTCTGTGAGCCTTCATTTCTTGCCCTATATGACCTCAAAGTCAGCGAGGCATGAGAAATTAAGGTTTTAGGTTTTTTTTTTTCTGGTCATGCACATGGACCTACAGACGTATATGAACTTGGAAATTCTCTGAAATATGTCTGATTTTTTTAATGCTGTGACTCAAATTCAAGACCTCACTAGTTCCCTGCAACCCTCTGTTACTGACCTACATCACTGGGTATGCCTCAAAGTTTTAGTCTTTTATGGACATCTGATGTTTCCTAACAAGGAGGATTTTCACAAAGACTCAGAGCTTCCATCCTTTTTATCATAAACTGTTTTTGCTGCCCAAAGCTATAATGTTAAATAATTGCTGTTGATTGCTTTTACCTAATGCATAAGAGATAGTACAGTTTGCACAACTTCTGAGTCCTAGCAAACAGAATAGAAGGATTAGTGATTTTCAGGCAAGTGACAAATCAAATTATCACAGTTCATTGAGGATGAGCACTTGGAGAGTTGTAAAACAATTCTGCCCTCACAAACTTCTGCTAGAAGACAGCTTATCTAAAGAGCTGCCATGATTTTAGGATGTTGGTTTAAGGGGTGTCACAGATTTTAAAAAGACAGAGAAAAGGGAAAAAGGTAAGTTAAAGTGGTCTTTCTTACTGAGCTTCAGCCATGTTTATTCAGTTAGTAATTCTCATGTTTTTAGAAACTTTGGATTAACTTGTAGCATTCTGAAAAATTATCATTGACAAATTTACCAGTTAGTTTTTAACAATATATTTTCAGAAATTTATGTTTACCATTCTGGCCAGGCATTGCCTCTGATTAGTATTTGCATATATGATAAATTTGACCAGTAAATGAGTGGGAAGAAATTAAATCTTTCAATTCAATATAAGATAGTATGTGACAGAAAATTTGAGTTGTCATAGGAAATCATATTTAAGAATTGAATATGAAGTATATGCACAATATGTGTGAAAATGTGTTTATTATCCAAAAGTAAGATAAGAATTTCTGAATATCAAGCTATACTGTTGATGAGTAGGACTACATAAAGTTATGTTTTGTACAATGATGTATGCTATCCATAAGGCTGACATATATACAGAGACTGAGACAAAGCACTTTACAATTTCTAAAACAAATAGCTAACCTACAAACTACCAAGAAATTCTTAGAGCTTGATAAAGAAAAGCAGGAATTTTAATATAAAATGGCAAAAGATGTCCATACAAATTTTATAGAAGGGAAAACTTAAGTATATTATAAACCAAAGAAATGGTTTTGCCCTAAAGTGGCAAAAATAAGAGGTGGAACAAAGTCATGTGTTGTCATTGCATGAAATGGTAATTCTCATGTTCCAGCGTACAAGGGTTGGTTGCTAAAGGATATGGAAGAGGAATTTGTTCAAACTTATTCAATTCATTTGGGCCAACACTGTAAGATTCAGGAAGGTTGTTTTTGGATTGTTTGCAAAAGAAACACATATGGGTGCATATGAGGTTAAAATAGTTCATCACAACATGGTTAAATATTTTTTAGGTAAAATAAGTGAAATAAATTATCAGAGGTTTCTATTTGAGAATTAATTTATGTTAAGTGTAAATAGAGATAAAGAGCACTCCAAACATAACATTTAGTTGATGTATCAATTTTTATATTATTTTATTTAAAAAAAACAAGACAAAACTTAGGCAGAAGATTAAAAAGCTACACATATATTTGATACACCATATTTAGGAAATGGCTTTTGTCATTTTCTGCTTTACTGCAATTGATATTGATATAAATGCAATCATTTGCAAAGAGGAAATTGGATTTTAACAAATATAGAAAGAGAAGTATTTAGAATGAAGGAAAATAGAATACTAAAAGATTAGATATGAGAAAAACTGACCTTTGGATGGTGAATTTTATACTTTCTACCTCCCAGAGAAATTTATCAATTCCTCTATTATATAGTATTTCATGTCATCGATGTCACCATTAGTGTATTCAATTCTTCTCAGCTGATCTAAAATATCTTCCAGGGAAGAAATTACATTTTTTTCATGTTTCTAGAAATATGTGGAGAAGTCTTCTCAACCTAGATTTTTTTTTTTTTTTAAGACAGAGTCTTGCTTCGTAGCTCAGGCTGGCCCTGAGCTCACTATGTAGCCCAAGCAAGCCTCGAACTCAGCAATCCTCCTGTCTCTGCCTCCCCACTGCTGGGATTACAGGCGTGAGCCACCACGCCGGGCACTGTGGTATGTGGTATTGATGGCTGGTGGCTGTGAGTCACCACGCCCAGCATTGTATGTGGTTACCGGAGACCTTTTGCTTGCAAGGCAGGAACCGGAACCACTGAGCTAAATCTCTGGCCCTAGATACTTACACTGTTATTGCTCTTTTAACCTCTTAAGGAACAGGGTCAGTATCTCCCTGGAAAGTCTGTTTTTGTCTTTCTCTTTACATTGTCATTAGGCTTATTTTCCAAGTCGTGGAATCTGAGCATTAGAACTATGTATGTTCTTGGTCAGTAGCTCCCCCTACAACCTAGCAGCTTTGCTTAAAGCTATTAGAAGCTATCCAGTGTTTCTAGTAAACTGACTAACATTTAGTTAGCTCTCAATCAATCTTGGTTGGGTTTATAGATTGTCTGAATGCAAAAGAGATAGCAGACTTAATTGGTGCATTATATCTTTCGATAAAGGGTTCTGGTCTCCAAGATTGTTTATGTGGACTTCTTAATTATACTGGAGTGAGAACTGTGTATAAGATTAGTACAGCACAGTTTGGCTGATGGATACATAGACCAATAAAATGAACAGGAGAGACCCACCCAAGATGTGTGTGGCATCAGCCAATAGACTTGCAGCCTGGGTGCTGAATGAAACAAAAGGGGAAAAGACAGTTTGAAGACATCTCCAGAACTGATCAGACCTCACTTTTCACAGGCTCAAAGGCACAGAACTATGTATCTTCCATTTGGAAAGTAAGTCCATGGGAGCATGGTCAAACATGGCCTCCTATGGAATTGATTTCCCAGGATTCATTTCACTGCACTCAGCCATTCATGTATGGAGCAATAGTTATGAAGAGAAGGGACTTAATGTTAGCACTGCAGGGATGTGGACCTAGTGTGGTGAGATTCTGCTATTCCTCCCTTTCAGAATAAGAATGTTCAACCTGTTCCATTGTGTGCATCAGCAGTATTTAGCCTTCTCTCTACTTTTCACAAAGACTCAAAGCTGAGTTGTCTTGCATCTCAGAGGAGATTTTGAACTTGGACTTTTCAGAGATATGGAACTTCTAAAATTTTAACAAATGGACTGAAGACATTTTGCACAGTGAGATGTACATGAGCTGTTAGCAGTCGGATGCAGAGTGTTATGGTTTGGATCTAAAACATCCCCCAGATTCCCATGTGTTGGGATATGGGCCCCAATCAGAAAGCTGTGTGCTAGAAGCTTCTGCTCTTATGCTCAGCTCCTGCCACCATTTTCTGTTTTCTGACTGTTATGACACAAGGGGACTTTTCCTTGTCAAGTCCTTCCACCCTATCCTTTCTGTCATGGGCTGAACTCAATGAAACTGAACCAAAAATAAACCTCTCCTCATTTAAATTGTGAATATTCATCATCTTTTTCCAGCACTGAGAAAGTTGATGAATACAGTTCTACATTAAGATAACTTTAGCTATGTGCCACTGTCTTCTTCAAAACCTATAGATTTTTTTTAGCTTCTTTTATCTTCTCGTTCTCTGGAGTCTTGATCTTATTTTAAAAGAAGCTCACAAAATATCCTTGTATCTTCACCCTGAATATCAATTCATCATGTAAAAACATTGAAGTAAGAATAATTTCAGGGTGATCTATTGTCATCTCATTGCTCATGGGGACTTCAACTGCCAGGCTCCAGGGAAGCTTACTGAAATCAGAAACGGAAACGGAACACTGGGATTACTGTGTCCATGATCTGGGAGCCATGTGGGAGGATTAAACTGTCTAATTATAAGCAATGTTGGAAGTCACTTTACCTATCTTCTTGGTGCCTTGAAAGTGACTGTGGTTCTAGAACTTTTCTGGTTGCTCCTCCTTTGCTGACCCTATGGGATATCATGTGTCTATTTACTGGCACAATATAGCTAAGACTAATAAGAGACTATAAATGCTTTGGACACCTTATATGTGCCCCATCAAAATCACTGGATAGCTTTTTTTTTTTTTGAGACAGGGTCGTGCTTTGTAGTTCAGGCTGGCCCTGAGCTCACTGTATAGCCCAGGCAAGGCTTGAACTCAGCAATCCTCCTGTCTCTGCCTCCTGAGTGCTGGGATTACAGGTGTGAGCCACCATGCCCGGCACTGGATAGCTTTTAAAAGCTTTTAGCAAAGTTTCTTGGCTGTAGGGAGTACTACTGGCCAAGAACATACATAGTTCTAATGCTCAGATTCCACGACTTGGGAAATAAGCCTACTGAAAATGTAAAGAGAAAGACAAAAACAGACTTTCCAGGGAGATATTGACCCTGTTCCTTAAGAGGTTAAAAGAGCAACAACAGTGTAAGAATCTAGGTTGAGAAGACTTCTCCACATATTTCTGGTCAAGATCTCCTGAAGCTAAGCAGCAAACATTCCTACAAGGCTGAACACACAGAACCACAAAGAGGGTTTGAGGTTCACAACAGAGACTGCTGAATGACACCAGGAGGTGGACAAGCAAACACATAAGAAAAGAACAGAAAGAAAAACTCATATACCTAAAAGTACAAACCATCATTAAGACTTTTGATGTTTTTTTTTGTTTTGTTTTGTTTTGTTTTTTAGTGCAGGCTGTCACAGAAAATCACTGCCTAGAGTCCTCGTGTGAAATTCTCCTCACTTAAAAATTTTATTTCTAAATTAAGACCAATGGTCATTCCTTAGAGAGTTCTTGAAAAGTCTTATGGTAGGTTCTAGATTCTTTGTCAGTCCTTTATAAAGCCTACTGGAATCTCTGGTCCATTTATGATATCTATTATTTTCTCTAGGTATTTTAATGTCAGATACTACTCCTTCTGACTTTGTTCCACAAGCTTTAAAGCAGGAAATAATGCCAATATACCAGACTCGCTGGTAATGGGGATTCTATGAACCCTGAGACTGTAATTCCTTCACACCCAAATGACCATTATTATTTGAGTTATGGAAAAATGTATCCCACAAGTTCAGCAGAGCTACTAAGGTTTCCTTATGACATGACAGAGCCATATTTGGGCCCTGTGATATTTTTCACTTGTATTTGGTTATTTCCTCTGTCCTTGTTCTTTAGCAGATGCCAGGGTGCTGGAGAGATCGTGCCTTCCTCAGATTCCTGGGACATCTCTAGAGTGACTGAGTGAATAACACTAATAAAGAGTATTTAGACTATGTGAATGACCCTGGTTAACATCATATCTGATAGAGCTTTAAAGAAATGTTGTTGCTTTCCATTTCTTACATAGTAAAAGATAGATCACAAAAAAACACACTTGACAACCTCACAAAGACATTTGTACACAAGGTGCCCTAATCAACAAATGGTCTCAATATATTTGAACATTACCAAACAAGTGTTTTCGCCTAAGGTTAAAACTTTGTGTGAGTCTCCTGGCTCATAGATACTCAAAAGATAAATCAAAATTAATCTTTTCTACAAATATTGAAGTCACACAGCAAGTCCTTTCTGGAACATTTCATAGCCCTTTCAGAGTTATAGACATTAATTTGTAATAAACTTTACATTTTTCTGCTTGGAATACACAATGCTAGACTTTTTGAGAAGAAGCATTCAGTGGAAATTTCAGTGGACATTCTGGTATGTAATACTACCCTTGGGGGCTAAAGCCAGATCACAAGTTTGAGATCCAACTTGTGAAACCCTGCCTTTCAAAAAATAAAATAAAATGAAAAGAAATTTTATGTCTCAGTTCAGCCCCAAATAGTTAAACTGAAAACCACAAGTGTGCTTTCAAACAATTCATTGTCAAATTTCAGCAGGACCAAATAAATTTCCTAATGTTTTCTAGTTGGTTCCAGGCTTTACCCAAATTGTTTAAAATAAAGATTTCATATTGAAAATAAGGTGATCCCTAGAACCAATGTATAGAGCCAAAACCTAAACAAAAAGCACTGGGGTGTCTGACCATATAACTTTGTTTTGCATGTGAGGAAGGACTGCTTTCAGGTCCAGCAATTGGAAACTGCACACCCCTTGCCCACGGGGAGAGTAGTCTGTGAAAGGCACAATGAAATGGTGCCCATCCAGCAGCTGCTCCTCGGTTCTCCAGAGGGCCGTGCAACTAGACACTGTGGCCCTGGAAACCCTGTTTGGCTGTGCACTCTCAACGTGACATTACAGTATCGACAGGATAATCAAAATGAAATCTGTACCATTCATGTCCACACCCAATATACTGGTACAGAGCCGAAGGTACACAGGCATGCAGAGCCTGCTGGCCAAAAGGCATGCTTATTATTCCTGAGAAAGAAATGTTTCTAAATTCATATTCCTTATTAGTAATTCATGCCAGTAATGAATGAAATATTGTAGTTTTTAGATAATTGATTTTCCACTAAAACAAACCTTCTATTTTTGAAAATATAGTAAATATATTGACTTCTGAATCTGTTTGATTAGGGAGAATATATTGTTTGTTACATAGAATAGATGAGACCATTTAATATTAAAATATAGGGAAAGAGGCATGAAAAACTGCAATATTTTATTGCTATGAACCCAAGGCAATCAATGTGTTCAGATAGCTAAGAAATAAATCTGTAGTGTTTGTTGAAATATTTTATCATGTCACCTGCTGACCACAACAGCTCAAGATCCTGACACTTATTTGATTACCAATCCCAACTACTGAGTATCCAATCAGATGTTTCACTGGGCTGTCAGGACGGAACTTTCCATCAAGTTCTCATGTAGAATAAGAACCTGTGAACAGGCCCTCGAGGATGTAATGATATCACTAGCAGGTCAGCCTGTGTCAATGTCAAGGGGAAAGTGGAGTAAGTAGGAGACTTTTTAAAAACAAACCTTGTAGCCATGTAATAGAACTTACTCATTCTTGGGAACCAGAACCCTCTTGCCGAGAATGCTGGGAATGTTACAGGATTGGGTGTTCCCTTTGAGCTTTCCAAATCCCAAGGAGTCCACTGTTGTTTTGCCTTGTGTTTGATGAGTGATTCTCAGTACAAATGAAGCTCTGAGTTCTGGAAAGGACAAACTGAAACACTCTAGCTGTATTTAGTATTTCATTAGTCATGTTTTCTTACATTAAGAATGAAATTAAAAGTGAGAAACAATGTATTGTTACCTAAAATAAGTGAAAGGTAAAATTGAATGTGTACTTTTTTAAAGGATAAATTTTTAACTAGTTCAAAATTTTTAAAATTCTTTATTGGTACAATTTATATACATCTCACAATCACACATAACATTGGGGAATTTGTACCAATATACGACACAAGTTAATTCTTATTTTTACCCATATCCCTCCCCTCCCACACCTCCCCACCCACTATATACATGCTCTTTTATTTTCTTTCAGAATCATATTTATTCCTTCCCCTCATTACATCCCCACACCAAATTTCCCTTGGAAATTTCCCATTCTACGAAGACCATCATACTTTCTAGAGCTCATTTGTATCTACAGGTGCTCATATCAGTGAGAAGATCCTGTATTTGCCTATCTGTGATCTATTGATTTCACTCATTAGCATGTCCTCCAGGTGTATCCATTTGCACATAAATGAATCAATCTTGTCATTCTTTATGGCAGAGTAGTACTCCATTTTATAAAAAAAAAAAACCATGTCTTCTTTATCCACTCTCTGGTTAATGGACATTTGGGTTGTTTCCAAGATCTGATCTGAGCTGTTATGAACAAGGGTGTACATCTTTCTTTCCAATGTGCTTTTTAAAATTCTTTTGAGTATATTCCTAGCAGGGGGATAGCAGGCTCAAATGGGACCCCTAGTCCTAGTTTTCTGAGGAATCTCCACATTGATCTCCACAATGGTTGCACAAATCTATAATCCTACCAACAGTGGAGAAGGGTTCCTTTCTCCCCATAGCCTCATTAAAATTTTGATAACTATTTAAAAACCAGAATATTATTAAAAATTATGTTAAAAATGAGAAAAGCAATGAAATTCAGTTATAAATCCTAGCTACTAAAGGCAGAATACTTCTTCAAAATGTAGAAGACACAGAGAAATTCACAATTAACATGATTTTCACATGCAAATAATTATGTTTTCGATCTTTTAAGTTATTGCTTTGTTAGACTCTGAAAGTTATTATCACCTGGATGATTCATCAAGCAAGCTTTGTCTCCATAAAATACCAATTACTAAGCATTACATATTATTATATATTTTTAATAGAATTTGTATTTCTCAGTACCCACGTAAACTACTTGGATGTTTCTGTCAGCTACATTTCTCTCCAGTAAAGACTCACATTAGTTTTCTAGATAGAACTGAAGATATAGAGAAATTGATCCCAAGTAAGATAGCATTAAAACAAGAGACATCTGTTTTCTATTCAGTGTATTTATTGCCTACTGATTATGTATCTTGCATTGTTCCCAGTAATCAGGACTCAATTGTAAATAAAACAGAAAAACAGTTAACTATTCTTATGGATTTTTTTTTCTAGATGATAAAGTTACTTGTATAAATGAAAAAGTAAGAATGATAAAGACTACACATGTTAAGGAAAATATAAAGATGATAAAATCATGAAAAGAATATTGAAGTTTAATTATTTGTACATGTTTATAGTATGATCATTAAATACTTAAGTGAAAAATGTGGATTTTTGAGTAAACATCCTTAAGATAAGAGGAACCACTGGTATACATGAAAGACAGCAAAGCAGAGGCTGTAATGGGGAAGTTGAAAAAGTCAAAGTGGGAATAGTATTTGATGAGATGGATTCATAGGGATTCAGGTCATATAGTGTCTCATGGGCACCTTTTTATTAAGAACATTATGCAAAGTTTTAAGACTATTTAAAGAAAAAACTTCCTATTGAGACACATTAAAGTTCTGCAGAATTTGCTGAGAGGAATCATGTAGACTAAGATTAAAAAAAAAAAAAACTAGACTACAGGCTGCCTAGAAACTCTAGTTTCTTAAGCCACAAAAAGGGCATGGACTGCCGGGCGTGGTGGCTCACGCCTGTAATCCCAGCACTCGGGAGGCAGAGACAGGAGGATTGCTGAGTTCGAGGCTTGCCTGGGCTACATAGTGAGCTCAGGGCCAGCCTGAACTACAAAGCGAGACCCTGTCTCAAAAAAAAAAAAAAAAAGGCATGGACTAAAAGAAAATGGCCAGGTCCTAGATATATTTTTGTAGGCTCTTGTCTTAATATATTGAACACTACAAGTAGACAATGACAGAGAGGAACTGAAATGCTTTTTTTTAGATATGTGTTCACTGACGTCTGTACACTAAGGGCTTGTTTGTCCAGGGCTGTGCTATCAGGAGATGGGGCCCTTCTTGGAAGTGAGGGGGATGCAAGGTCTTTATGTCACTGGCGACGTACAGTGTGGGCCTGTGTGACTCCAGCCACCTCCTCTTTTTTCTCTTTCTTCCCAGAACCACACTGTAGGTGGTTTTGCTCTCCCATGTTTTCCCATCATGCAGTGGTCTCTGCAGTGGGCCCCGACAATAGAACAGAATGATCATGGGCTGGAATTTATCATCTGTACAAGGCTCGTGGTTTCACAACAAAGAATGAAGTGAAAAATCCAAGGAGAAATTGGAAGAAAGAGAGTGACTTCCAAATTTCCAGGAGGGGCCCCAAGAGTACAGTTGTACACTCACTGAATCCAGAGCTAATTAAGGAGAGCAGAGTGCAGGAACTGATCAAATGTTTAGTGGTCACCTGTTACATGCGCTCTGTGGACTGAAAACGGCTAACTAGATCTCAGCCTAACTCAGTTCTTCAGTACACATGGATGTTAGAGAATAAATCTGGTTAGAAAATTCCTCAGAACTCAGAGGTTTAGTGGGGGAATACCTGGCCTTCCCTTTAGTAGGAAGTGAGCTGCACTCCAGGTTGCCCAAGGAAGTTGATCCTTGAGCCAAAGTCCTACCTCAGTGTCTATTCTTTTTGTTCAAATCCCCTGTCAGTTTGGCTGGGCACCCAACTCTACCTCAGACCCTCCCCTAACCAACTCCCTCAGGAGCTAACTCAATAAAACTGTTCTAAATAAAACCTTCAAAACTAAAATAAAGTAGTGATTGTTAAGTCATATTTATAACTCAGTTATGTTATATGGTCACAGGAAACTAAATAACGAACACAAGAAGAAAATATTTCCCTAATCAAAGGGAATGATGAGTTAGTATGAGCTGAGACAGGATGACTTTAGGAAGAGCTCCATTAGGAGTCAGAATATCAAGACCACAAGTGTTAGAAGTAATATGTATTATCTACCAAACTAGGCTTTTGTAGAAAGACTAGTTTCACTTACGTGTTTAGTCTAGAGATGCGCTCATTGTTAGATAGCATTGTGGAGCTACTAATATTTGGGGTTTCTGATAATGAGTATTGGAAATGAGACAAAAATAGGTTTCTATTTTGCTGCAGGCCTGTTCAGTTTCAAGGGCTGAGGGTTAGAATTGCAAGACTTAAACTTAAAAATGGGATGGTATTTTCTCCATTGGCAGGAGAGGACAGTCAAATGAAAGCTAAATTTTCCATAGAATGAAATTGCACAGAATTAAAACAGGAAAGAGAAAATACCTGGGATGTAGATCTAAGAATGAGACAAACTAAGACCTCTATGGATATCAAATTTAGCATGGTTAGAAGACTAGTTAAAGAAGTAATAACACAACACAAAATTTATAAGGAAAACACAATATAATGGTCAAAGTGTGATGACTGAAATTTAATTTGCGACAAGTAATGACTTTTACATCAGTGTGAAACTCAGGGTCATAGCTTTCAGTCATCAGATAGGCTAAAGCAGGGATCCTCTGTGAACAGTTGCTTTATTCTGCGATATTCAACCCAGTAAGCATTTAGAAAACATATTGCTCATCAAGAGAAGATCCCTTAATGAAGAACCATAAGCACACATAGAATATCATTGAAACAATAAATATAGTCATAATGCAGAAAAATAATGCGTAGGCTATGGAAAATGACCACAGCAAATTTGTTAACGGGTAAGGACAATTTATACAATAATAAGCCAGGTATTAAAATAATAATAATTTGAAAGTGAATTAATGAAATTTGTATATATTTATGAATTTAGGTAAATACATGCAGAATGGCACTGTTTATTAGAGCATTCAACAATGAGCAGCACTAAGTAGTTATGTCTGAACTCTATATAGAATTATTGACTTTAATTTTTTTGTCTCACTTTGTAGTTCAGGCTGGCCCTGAGCTCACTATGTAGCCCAAGCAAGCCTCGAACTCAGCAATCCTCCTGTCTCTGCCTCCTGAGTGCTGGGATTACAGGCGTGAGCCACCATGCCCAGCTGTTGACTTTAATATTTTAAAGATAATACATTCTTTAAATTTTGGACATGTCTCTAACAAAATCAAAATAATTTTTAAAAGATTTCACATTCAAATAGTACTTAACACATTAAAATCTACTGTTTTTTATTAGTGCATTACTTTTTCTTTATTCCAAGTTTAAATAAACCTTATATAGAATTTGCTAATCATTCATCTTTTTCTTCTATCACTATATTTCTAAATATTGAGTGATCAAGTTCACATGAGTATACAAGCTTTTTTTAATTTATCTTCAAATGCCAATTTTGGAACCTATTTCATTTACTTTGAAGTATAGACTACTTTCTGTATGCTACCCCACATTTTCATGAACTACAGTAATTAATTATAAAGTGATCTAGACAATTAAAAATGGACAATGGATATTTTGCCTGGCTTCTCCAGCTATTAGAACTTTTTTTTTTTTTTGGTCTTTTAAACACAGTTTTGTTTGGTTCTGTGTTTACTTGGTTACATAATATTATTACAGTCTGATGTAAAATTTTAACTAAGAGTTAAACTGAGGAAGATAGCATTATATAATTAAATAATGCTGGAAAATATGAAACAGATAGCTTGATCAGTATTAATAAATATAAATATGATAGAGCAATAGAAAGTAATTTTGTTCTCAACATAGAACTAAGAGTACTAGATACTAGAAGCAGGATTTATTGATGAATCATGGAAATCAATTTCTTTAAAAAGCATTTTAAAAACATAAACAAGCAATGTGGTTACCAAGAGTAAAATTAAGCATAAAAACATATTGCTTCCAAGGCAGAACAAAATCATTTCTTGCAGGGAACAATATTGCAGAGTCGCAGCATGAGACCTGAAGTCTATTTCAGAGAAGAGACAAGAAAAAGAAAAACAAATTAATAAAAAAGCTTCTGTCCATTATCACAGAAATCTAAATTTTCTGATTTGGATATCTATCCTAGAGTAAGAATGCTGCATTTACTACATAGTTTTTAAAAGTTAATTGTAACCATGCTTATACTGTTCAACTGCATTCACTTTACTAAAAATTGAAGATTAATTGCATGAATTATTTTTCATCTTCTCTTGTTAAGATGTTACAAAGAGAAAGCTCCTTTGTTCTGCTTTTGATTCACCATAGGGGAAAAGAAGATTAACTTTAAAACTTGTTTCCACAGTACTATTTGGTGCAGTTTCTGGATAATATGTCCCAACATGGCAGCATATTTTTTATGATATCAAGTAATCCTGCATTATTTTCCCTTGAATGTATCTTTAATACTCCTTCTTCCTCCTCTCTCTGCTATGACTATATTGTTTAAACAACAATAAAAATTTGGAAGAAGAGTTTCTCATAAACTGAAAAAAGTCCCTCCTAGGGGGACCTAGTGAGTGAGTGCTTTTGAACTCTACCTCAAGAACCGGAAGGAACCACCCTGGAATATTTAATTACCCAACAACATAATAAGTTCTCAGTCTGAAATCAACCTAGGTTCTAATATGGGGTTTTTACTTTGCTGCACATTTTATTACTGTGTCACTTGAATGGCTGCACTAGTTTTTGATGTTTCCTTGAAAGGACACTTTCTTGCCCTCAGATAATGAATAAAGAGAAGCGCAGCAATATCCAGAGGGGGGGAAAACAGCTGAATACACATAATCATCATGGAACTTCACACTGTGATATATTATCTCCGATGCCAAGGAGTAGATGTACTATATTTAGTTTTAATATCCTGAAAACAGCATGAATTCAAAATTGTGCATTCATCAGCCCCTATAGGAAACGGTTTCATTTTCCATAATTTTTTTTTCTTTTGATAACTACCAAGAATGTATTCTCTTTTTTATCTCTCATTTTCCTTTTTTTGCTATGATTTTCAATGGACACCAGAAACTTTCTACTGATAACCTTTTATGAAATGTTGGATTCATTCATCTGATTGTTTTCATGAAATTATCCTATTTAAGGCTGTATAAATTTTTGCTTTTGAAAATGTTAGGTATTTATAGATAAGGATGTATTTTTGGATGAAACTTTAGGGTTTTAGTAGGCCTTTTTAAAAAAAAATATTTAAGTACCTGATCAAGTGGAGAAGTAATTACTGCTAAACCCAAAGGCTATCAGTGCTTATAATTATACTGCTTTAACTGGTCTCTGACAGATTTTTAAAAAAATTTTTATTGGTACATATATGCACATCATGATCACACACAATATTGAGAATTTGTATCAGTGTACGACATAATTTAATTCTCATTTTCCCACTCCCCTACCCACCCTACTACCCCCACCCTCTGTATACATAAGCTTTGATCCCTTTTTAATTACAATTACATTTTCTCTTCCCCTTGTTACTTACCCATACTCCCCATTTCCCTTTGAATATTTTCTATTTTGCAATATCTATCATATATTCTAGAGCTCATTTACATCTTCAGTTTCTCATACACCCCTGATAGTTTTTTGGGCGTGGAGACCATTTAGACAGAAGTACCCGATCTGGTTGTAGCTGATGATCTTAATCTGCTAGACAATTGCAATCTACTGTCCTGTTTTAATTTCTTTTTATTCATGAACAAAGGACCCCAACTACACCATAGGAGTCTTACAATACCTGGGTGGTTATTTTCTAACATAATGATAAGGGGACACTACTAAGTTGGTAAAGAAATGTAGTTACTAGCTATTTTTAAATTTACATATAAGTCCTTCAAAATGTTCACAATGCCTTTTATTATCAATAGAATATTAAAATGTTAATACTTTTAATGCTAGCAAACTTCAGTCTTAATGCACAATTTTAACTTTGAAGCTATTAAATCCCCAAATTGATCATGGGTTCTGTTCAAGCAGTACTTTTCCATGCAAAATTCAGTATTTCAATACTGGTCTAAACTGTAGTTTGTGTTTTAAACTACAGATATATCAGAACAGTTATGAAAACTGTAGACATGGAGGGGACCTGTGCACACCATTAATGTGAACTGATAGAAAGGATTAACTCAAAACTCACGAATGGCTCATATATGATGCTCTTCATTTCAAAGACCTACCACATTCAAAGTTCCTCAAGAACAGATAATACAAAGTATATTTAAATATTGTGTATACAGACTGATGAAAAAATTAATCCAACAAAGTCTAAATATTTTATAAAACTATTAGCTGCTAACTCTTAGAAAGTATAAAGGAATTTTTGTGATGAAATTATAAAATATTTTAACAGAATCTCCTGCATTAGTGGGAGAAAAAGTAAAGGAAAATATTCCTGAGTTATAGTTAACTAAAATAAAAACCTAAATGACTATATCAAGAAGTTTTATTGTCTTTTCTGATCTTAAAAAATAGCTGATATTTCTTTATCCCCTTAGTAGTTTTTCAAATACATTAGATCTATCTATATCTTTTATGCTTTTATCTATAATAATATCTGTTTCTATATATTTACATTATTGTTCCTCATATTTTTCTTCTGATACTTTGAGAATAATGCCAATTTTGTTAACAAAACATCGTGTGTAGAACATTTTGATGCTCATATCAGAAAACAGAAAAATACATATACATATATATATATA